>JARQTJ010000520.1:796930-1000231 GCA_030142635.1 Trachelus troglodyta | reverse complement strand
GTATCGCGTAGTCCCGGGAAATTCGGAAAGAGTATCGAGTCATTTGTTGGCGAAAGATCGTGTAACGCCTTAGAGTATCGTTCTATCTATCAATAATTAATTTTTCGTCACAGTATATATATATGCTGTATATACAAACATATTTTATCTTGACTCGATTATCTTGACTGCACGTTTTAAATTTCTGATATTTAATCAATTTCATTGAAAAAGTGTCAAGACAAATAACTATGTAGTTTTCGAAATTCCCATATTATCTATACACGATTATATATGCGAGTTATTTTCGCGACGTGAGCGAAACTCAAAAACGTCATGCTGACAATTTTCTTTTTCTCGGCTGCTTTAGCGACACGCGAACGGAAGAATAAAAGTCGCTAAAAGGAAATGAGAATTCTGAATTTGCACCCGATGAGAATTATTGTTGTCCTCGTAATATTTCCTCAGACGATACACCTTTTTTTTAAGGATTTACGGTGCCATTATTCTTCCGGTAGCTTGTCGCGGTTTTAAAGGCCACTCGGTAGATACAGCCAGGGTAAAATATCCGAGGGTAAATTTCTCAGGCGAAAAAAGAAAAAAAGTATTCACACGGGGTGTAACGTCAAACAGTCAGTCGCAGTAGGGTACGGAAGAAATTATGATCTTCAGGGACTCTATGGAAATTCTCTAACGCGAAAGAATTTTTTTCCGTAGGAGAAGCGTAACCGCTAATTTTTTTTCCGCTTCATCCGAAGCAGATGCAACCAGCATCATTAGCGTTGATAAAAATTAAAAAAAAAATTTATTATACCGCTATATTGCTATTAATGTGATATCAGCATATTGTAATTTACGGTCTTTCCGCGTATAGAGCAGTGTCTTTATTTTTCCTCCTCTTTTTTAATGAACCCACGTATAGTTTTCCTCAGTGGCGCCATCTCTTTTACGCTCTGATATTTTTCGAAAGTAGAAGTAACGAAGTACAAAGCGTAGAGGTGCACGTTTCCATACATTTTATTGGCTTACATGGCCCAAGGCACTCGCTCCCAAGCTCACTCGCCTGGCTTGTAAGGCGAATGAAGCTTTCAAAAGCCGCAGTTGCATCCGCGAATTGAAAATTAGATTTAGACATTCGCTTTCCGTACGTTCCGTACATACGGCTTCTAGGAATGGTATTACATTCAAAATAGATAACACGAGTATAGGGATAGATGCAAGTTCTGCAGTATACATAAAAGTACGTTGACTTAACTTGGAATCGAGGCTAAAATGGAACAGCATAATTATACTAATATTTTCCATAAAAAAAAATCACGAATATGTGTATAGCATTGATAAGTCGAAATATTTTACACATACAAAAACTTTGGTGAAATCAGTGAAATTCTATAAAATAATAAATATCGAATTTGACGAAATTGAATTGGAATTCTCTTGATATTTGATTTTACTTTTATTTTTTTTTCTTCCTTTCAGACTGCAAACACGAGAAGAGCCAATGTTTCATTTTCATTTGGATTCTTACGGTTTTGTTGTCCTCTACAGCATCTCGGGTCCATGTACGCGCGATTTCATCGATACAAGGAAGACGCGGTTTTGTTCGTCGCAAGTGACAATAAACGTCGTTCAATCAGCTTAAGAGGAAACGTTGGCGCGACGCCAACGGAAAGTCCGACGCGAAAAGATGGAGCGTCTTGAGAAGTTACTGCTCGAAGTAATTCCGGGTAAGATATTAACGACGTAAATCTTGAAACGCTCCCTGAAATATCTAGAGAACGTCGATACTCGTAGTAACGAAACATTCCGTAATTGTCGTGCAACTACGTAAAGTCTCCATGGAGCTTTATTGAAAGACGAGTACAATACTTGATACATGCATTGATATACGGAATTGTATATATTATGTATAGTATAGTATAGTAGTTACGAAATATTATACAGAAACGGTTCGATGCTTTAAGAAATTCTCAAAGGGCGATCCGGTCGACCTTCCCGCACGGTGAGAAACCATAAGTCACACTTTTCATCCCTTGACTCTGTTGCAGGTATCCTTAGGGCAAATGTCCATTTTAGCCCCCCAAGTGATCACTAAAGATTCTCATTGGCAGGATCACCCTTGAAAAAAAGTTTTCGGGTCAAAGTGAGCGAGAGTTAAAGCCTTCGGAGCCCTCGAAGAGTCCGTTAGGACTTTTCCAGAAGTCGGGAAACATCGTTTCGCAGGCCAAAGATAAAGGAACGAAGAGAGAAGACTGACGGCTGGGAGAGGATATAAAAGAAGGGTGGAAAAGGTGCGCGGCAAGAGAGAAATGGGTTGTATGGATGGCGCGAAGGATGAAAAGAGAGGAAGAATGGTTGGATCCCGTGCAAGTTCTATGAGCGAGGTTAACTCGAGTTTCCATTGATTTTTCGCTAGGAGCCTCGACCGGAGCTTTTCTCACGGCAGCGTCGCCGTTCCGTTCAATCTGCCACGCGTCGCGACGCTCGCGAACAGCCAACCCGTAAAGATCTCCTGAAGAGTGAGTTCAGCCACTGTCGCCCGTAGTGCTCCTGCCTGAATCCTGAAGTGAGAGGAGCTGACTTGAAAACGTTGGATGTTGGGATAAGGTGGCTAGGGAGATTCGACGGGAACCCTTGGAAGTACGTAGCCAAAGTGCTTGGGATTTAATCTAAATCCTCGGCCGAGCGAAGGAAAATAACGGAAACGTGAAAAGAAACTTTTCTCGTTTGAGAAGCATACCGTAGCTTTATGTGCGCGAGAAGCGATTATCCCTCTCGAAAGGTAGACACCGGGAGAGAGTGGCGAGTAGAGCGAGATGGTGGGAGTAGGAAGGAGATAGAGGGGAGAAAGAAAGATCTATCGTTTACCTAATCTAACCTATAGAATATAATGCCACTTGGGTTACACATTGATATCGCATCCTTTATTACCAGTTTACTGCAGGCGCCAACTATTGGTAGCTTATGAAAACGCGCCTCCATCGTCAAAGCCGGTGAAAAGCCTTATAGGCTAAGCGACGGAATGCGTTGTTAAATGAATTGATTTCCGTTTCGTAAGACGCTTTAACGTCGCTTCTCATCGAACGTTTGACGTTGACGAGGCAGGCAGCTCTTTGTGCCAAATTCCTGTCGCGTTAGTGGTTTTCGCGAACCTCTCACGTGTGCGTTCCAATGGTGAAGGGAGGAGCGCGAGGTTGAAGCGGCGGCGTGGTAAGACAGGGGAAAGAGAAAGACGAAGAAGAAAATATGGCAAAATCGCACCGGGGAAGAGAATTGATTTCCTAGTAAAAGATCGTGCGAAAGGATGCGCTGATCCGTTTAACTTTTTGACGATCCGACAACATTTTTTTTTTTCCTAACCAAGAAAATTCACGTCGGCGCTCACGATTTCACGGTTACTTAACGTTCTTTTTTCATGGGGCCTTTCGAAAGTCAAGATTTTTCCGGTTTTACTTTACCGTCTGTTATGACATCTCTTACTTACATATTTTTACTCTTGACTTCAATAGCTTCTCCGCGGCGAAACGTAAGTTAACACGATATATCAATTTACCGGTAAAATTTTTAATTTTTTCTCATGTCCATTTGATTTCACGAGATAAAAATTTCAATCGAATTACTCTAATGTGGCAGATTCCTTATGAAGAAAATCTTGTATTGTTGTATTGTTGTATTGTAAATATTGTATTTTTCTACCGATTATATATTACGCTAATGACTTTTCTCAAAGTCGATAGAATTTAAAACGTATGATTGTCTTTTACAAAATTATATAACAGTCTTTATTACACCTCGTGGTCTCGCGATACTAATAACGAAAATTTTTTAACATCCCTTAAGCGTGAAATCACTGACTCCCTTTATTTCTCGAGAGGCGTAAAGTGACGAAGAGAGAAAGCCACCCCCTCAAACCTCTACGGCCTCGGTGCGGCCTTACATCCGGCTAAAAACCACTGTGGGCTTTTTGCCGAGCTAATTAATACGCGTAATTAACTCTTGCGCTGCGTGAGAGAGGCATAAAGATCTTTCGCCCTCCGACGAGAAAAGCGCGAGAAACAGGGATGGGCGGGAGGGGGAGATTGCAAATTAAATGAAATAATGACAAGCAACGTTATTTTCCCAACGATTATCGGCATTCGATAACTTATCTGAACACCCCAATCAATTCGAGGAAATCATTCCTATAAATCATATCCAGACCCGATAACAAACTACCCCAATTCCCACATAACAGGCAAATCGAAAGTTAGATTGAGAAATGCGAAAGGGTTGTAGCCGCATTGTACACGTCGACAACCGTAAAGAAAGATTGACCTAACGGGTGGACAGGGTTGATGCGGCCGTCGTCGATTTAACATTTTCAATAGGATGTCTTGCAACCCCATGGATAACCCCAGGAACTAACTCACCCTTATACAAGAGTCAGGATTGTTTCAGTTAACCAGACGCGACGGTAACTGATGGCAATGCGCGTATACCTTACACACCGCAAACAGCTGGTCTGGATACAGGGATGTTCGTATACAGTCAACTGTACGCTAGTATGATACAACCGTACCACCCTATAGTTATAATACCTAGCATACATTAGATTCCTCTATGTACATATACATGCAGAACAATGTTATAGCACAGTAGCTATAGTAGCTGCAATATAGTAATTGTATAGCTATGGATCTAGCAGAGCCCAGAAAAGCTCGGCTTTCTCCAGCTGGCACGGACGATTAGACGCCGAGAATGTCACGAGCAAGAGTGTCTGAATTAGCCTGCTACTGTTTTGTGAAATAGACACCTCTTGGTCTTCCCATAAGGCATACTCTAACCTTTGTACCTGCCGGCAACGTGACGGCACGATAATTGCGAGTCGCTCCATAACGGCAACGCTTAATCCACAAAGCAACGTAATTCGAGCGTTGGGTATTTTACTTAGGAGATAAATTGTATTGTTTGACCGTAAGCGAAAGTGATTTTGTATCGTGCGTATACAGGTGATTGAATTATAAAGTTGGGTATAATTTTAAGGAGTGGTCACTGTGAATATTTGCGATTTTTTTCACAGTTATAATCAGTTGGTTTTCAATTGTTATCATTATTTTGGTTAGGGGTGATATATCAAGCACTTGAATGTAATGACCGAGCACGGAAACGGAAATTGGCTTATCGACACGCCAGTGCGATGCTTTTGCGTGGGTATAATTGCATTAGACACTGGCACGCGTGATGCACAAAGCGAGGCGATGGTCGTTCGCATAGTAATCGTACTGATGGGAATAATGTTGATGGTTAATGATGGAGCTGGTGACGGTGATGGTTCGCGTAGAACTTTCGCACTACCCCAATGGAATGGACTTAATTAAGCGTCGAGAATAGAGAGTGGTGACTGGTGTAAAATGGATGCTTGGGTGAAATTGAATAGAACTAATTATTTCCTTTATATGAAACCATGGAGTCGCGTGCTCTTCGGCGATTACACACGTTATATTTCCGGGCGGTAAACGTCAATTAGTGAAAAATCTTCGAATTGTGTTTTAACGGGATCATTATTTTTCTTTAGGTAAATTAACGCTATGTAGGCTTGTTGCAGTGGTTGGATATAAATTAATTGGATTTTAATTAGTATTTTGAAAAAATATGATAATTTTGCTTTACGACTGAAGGGTTTTACAATGTTTAATTAAGGACAACATCTTTGGTGATCATTTTCGTATAATTCTCGCGAGTAAGAAAATGTCGTGGCGGTATTTCAATTAAGGCATTTTAATTGTTCATTCGGTAACTATACTTTTCCTGTCAGGACGTTACTAAAGCCGACTTTTCAACAATGGATAAACTTTGGTACGACAATGGAAAGAAAATGCTTTCAAATGTTTCTTTACGAAACGAGGTGGTACCCTTTTTGTATTGCATATATACAGGGTGTCTTGATGCAGATACGGAGAAAGGATGTGACTTTGACAGGAAAAATCGCTCTGTTACAAATAGCAGTGCTTGTCGCGAAAGCACCCTCTTCACATTTTTGCGATATGTCTATTAAGGGCATACTATCGAATAAATTATAAGTAATATATAAATTACAAGTGTACCAGTCGATAAGGTATATTTTTGAATCGAATATGTTTGGTAAGTCCTGCACCTGTCTTGACGTATTTACTGAAACACCCTGTATATACAGTATACGTGTCCTAGTTTGCTGCTCCTCATCTCTATCAGCGAGCTGCCATAAATTTGTCAAGAGCCCATTACGCGAGTTAGTGGATGGTATTTTCTTCGTAGCTGTCGATTCTCTTAAAGGCCGATTTTCATTGCACTCGCCGTGCGACTTTACACCGTCACTCACATAAATTTACTAGAATAACTCGCACGTCAGCGATCGAGTCGGCATGTTGGGAAATGAAAAAATTCGCAAGAATAAAATTCTTGCCTACAGCACAAATGTACCTTACGTACCGTTTAAGGAGGGTAGATATTAATTTTTCGTAATACCCCGAAATTAACCTCACCGAATGCCACCCTTAAAGAACAATTGTCCCTTCGACCAATTTTGACACGTTATTAACGATCGTAATAAGTCATTAGGGTGAGATTGATCGAGCCATTTAATGTCAGAAGTGGCGGCGGATAAGTTTCCGGATAACGGGTTGAAATTGGTATTATCATCAAAAGGGATGAGATACGAAGGAACAGTGTTAAATCTAAGGGTTGAACAGTTTTCTCGTAATGATCCTTACATTTAACTTTTCAAAGTGATTCTCTTTTTCTTGGTAAAAAAATAGCTACTCTTCCTTCCTCTCTCCCGCTCCTATTACCCACTCACTATTTCATACTTACCCTCTCGTCCCTCGTGTTCAACAGCAATTACCAAGATCCCAAAACGCATATCAAGACGACCCGACGTGCGCTAGTAATTAGTCCTTGATTAGTCACTCAATCATTCACAAGAAACTGTCGCAGGACATTTCCCAGTTCCATACGTCACTCAGGAAACACATTGCGGACCAGCTGAACGTGTTATTGTAATATATTGGAAATGTGAACTAATTGTGAACAAAGTGGATAGTCGGTCCATTATTAATCTGCGAATTAATTATTGGAACCCAGGTCACCCTTGTCCCTATCTTTTCTTTGGTCACCGCGAAAACACATGTTCTACCAGTGTTCGACAGAGAAATTAATTTCATCGAGGTAACGCAAACACGTGGATCATTACGTATTATGACACTGTAGTATTTTAGAAAGATAACGATTAGATCTAATAAATTTAGGCGATCGAATGATTTTTGAATATTCTATAATAATCGCGAAAAACTATTCCATGCAATTTATACCTGTATCATGCATATACGTATATATGTATATACTCCCGGTAGTCGAGATTCACTGAAATATTTTATGTATATTTTTTTGTCAGCCATTGTGCTTTTAGAGCTTTAACCTTTTCTCGTGTCATGTGCAATAATCCACCTGGTAGCTATTACATTCCCGTAGACAAAATAAGGCCTTTCAATAGCTTATATAACTTTAGAAAGTTTTTTTTTTTTTTATTATATTTTTAATGAAACGTACAGCCCAGACTGACTCGTTAATTAATTTAAATTTATAGCAAGGAATAATGTTATTTGTATTTGTTGGTACGTTCGTCTGGACAAACTATGTCAATTATCAGAAACTCACGATAGAGGCGCGCATATCGCGCTAGGAAGTTATAAACAACCTAGAGCTAGAGTTCCATTGTGCCGCCTGAGTAAATAGTACAAATTAAAGTTGCATCATTAATGCTAACTCGATATTAATAATCGAATTGTAAAGCTGCGAGATCTCGAGGCTAAATTCTGTGTCGAAATGTGGATACCGGAGTTTGTGTGACGGTGGATATATTTACGTAGGATTTATAGAGGCTTTTGTTATACAGCAAGTAAAATTCTTTTATGGAGTCTACGAGAAAAGCAAATATAATTACGAGAAATTGTATTACACCCGCAAGGTTCAATTATCCAATTGTATCGTAACAATAAGAATTTCATTGAATCTTAATTATAGAAATATAACAACTAGATGGGTAAAGACAACAGAGTACGAGCGAGTAATAAGAAGAAGGAGATGAGAACAAAAGAAATATCAAAGAAAATATTTTTCACTTCAACAAAACGACGTTAATTTTTTTTTCTTCATTTCAAACAACTTTACGTTAACTTCCCGTCAAGCAGAAACATCTCTCGGACTCGTTCCCTCATTTTAATTTGACGAACCAAGAGAATGATTTTTCGTATTAATCTATTTTTAGGAAGTGGCGCGAAAAACAACGTAACTGTTTTTACGTCTTAATCAACGATATTAAATTGTCGATTAAATTTCAGCCTCCTTGCTTACAGCGACTTGCCGTAACAGAGTTGAGGGACGAAATTTTTGATTTTATTTACACTTGAAATAACATTTGCCCGCGTCGTTATTTTCCTTCGACTCAACAAAGACTACGGAGATCTCAAAGCTTTGCCCGTGTTTCGGTTGCGAAAATAAATGAAAATAAATATAATTTTACTATACCATACATAGCGTATACGTAATTAACAGTCAAAGAATTTTATTCAGAACTATTTTGCCACCTGAAGATGGTTCTGTTCATTTGATTTTTATTCCCATGGTAGAACCATCTTCAGGTGGTATAATGGTCCTGAAAAGTAGTTTGAACTTTAGTGATATCAATTTTAAATATTAGGTACTATCAACGTCGGTGTTCATTCTACTAATATTTGATAAAGCTCCTACAATCCTTTGGCATCCTTTGAGTTATGAGTTACGACGTGGGAGCCACGATTAGCCACCGCTCATTTTTCGTTCAGCTGAACATTCGAGTGAGAGATAACGTTTCGTCGATAACCGCCCTTCCGCAGAGCATGGCTGTTACTTGGAAAAGTGCTTAACACGCAATTTCCCGTCAGAAAGCTCATTATCTGAAGTGAAACGAAAATAAATGCGTCCCGCACAATCGTAACGTACTACGGGTACTTTTTGACAACGATAAAGAAAAATTTTCGATGACGTCACCGTCATCGTGGAAAAATTAAAATGCTAAATGACAATATTAAAACTTTGAAAAATTTATAACTCGATTGTTCGATCGAATTTCGGTTTTCAATAATTGTTCGATCACCGCAATGCATTTGTTTGACGGGGCACGGCTTTAACGATTGATAGGAATATAATCAAGGAGATATTACATTTTTTAATATTCCATAAATTTGCAATGCACCTATTTTATTATTACTTTTATTTCGAAGGGACCCAAAATAAACCTTGGCAAATATTACCGATTGGATGGAACAAATATGTTCTTTTTTTTTAGTTCACGAAATTCTAATGGATCCTGTGAAATTAATCCTATCATCTGGTACTCCGAAGTTTGCGCAACCACGTTTGTTCGAAATTACAATTTTATTTAGGGCTTTAAAATTGCCATTTTACCCAGACCCGAGAGTTCCTACGGGTTGGAATTTTTGGTACGATTACAGACGGCTTCCCTGGACAATTCTGCTTCGGGTATTCAAAGGTAAGGGTGTCCTCTCTTCAGGACGGAATTGCCAGGATGGAAATAAAAGCGAAATTCTCGAACTAAAGGAAGTGTGTACCCAGCTAGACGAAAATCGTCCCTAAAACGAGTGAAAAACACAAATGACACAGGATTCCGTGGGTGTGGCCTCGAGAAAATACCCATCTCCAAATTTCCAAGAGGATCCCGTAAGCACCGAGTAAATGAATACAAAATAAAAAATCAAAAAGAATCTACCAAGAGATATCTCAAAGTCCTAGAATATTTTTCCAATCACTATGGAATCCTTCGTTTCCGTTCTAGAAAAAACGATTACGTCCGAATTCTTTAATGGCCGCCTTCGACGCGGAACGTGCACTCGAGAACAAAAGAGATCTCCCATCCTCCCACGGACTTGATAACAAAACGAGTAGAAACTCGTTAATTCCAATACCCTTCGTAAAGCAATTCGTTCTCGCGCCAAAGATAAATACCACTTTAGTTCCCTCCCTGTCCGAGGGCTTTTCATAGAGAGCGCTGGGGACGTTCCTCGCACTTCTGTCTCCTTCTGTCTACGAGACTCGTATATCAACGCGTGTCCATCTCCTCCGCTAACTCCGAACTCGAGACAAACTGGATTCAGGACCACCAGCGTTATCCGATCAGCCGTATATGGCTTGACAAATGTCAGCACAGCGTCCCCTCGATGTCCCAAATCTCGATATGCCAGTTTTGTAAATATTTTTTATCCTCTGATACGAGCATATTCTCCTACTAAGAACATCGACAAGTTAGCCTCTCATCCCCTGGATACCTACGGTTAGGTATATGGGTTATAGCCTATAGCCCTTTTCCACCCTTCACGTAATACGTTGTGCTCGGGTACGCAAATGCGCGACCCTTTGTCTTCCCGTCGCGTTCGAGCATGGCTCCACTTCCGTTCTCACCATCCTCTTCCTTCTTTTATATTGCGGTTTTGATTTATCTCGCTACGAAATTGCCCTTATTTCCCACTTTGGTATTCGGAATCACTGAGAAAGAGATTTTATGTCCTAGAATTCTCTCTATCTCTCTCTTCCCTCTACTCTTCCCTTTTCTCTTTTACTCTGTACAATTTTATTTACAGTTTACCTTTGTATTCTGCTTTCTGCTACTCCTACCCTCTGACGCGAGACACGTACTGCTAACTACCAAACTCCTAATCAAACCCTTAGCCAATACTATCGACAATCCTGTCATCTCCATGAAATTCAAGGAGCATTTCCACGTGTGACCACTTCGGTCGCAGAGGATTGATATCCGAGCTGCAGGTCAATTGGGGTCACTTTGGCCGTGCTGTCACGATTGAGACAATCGCTAAAAGGCAATGGACATATACCTGTTAGATCGAGAGATTGGATCATAGTTTTTTCTACACTGTCATAATTCCCGAGATTGACATTTTTTATTTCACCTTTTTATTTCTATAGCGCAATTCTAACTTCTCGCTACTTTTTAAATGTCTGACTGAAGAATATTCGTCTATCGCTTTTTATTAACATCATTACCGCTAACGTTCCTTATAGCTCGCAGGACGAAATTGTGACTTTTCAAATATCGTCAGGCTGCATTCAATCTACGTGAGCTTCCCGCGTGTTCTTGTCTGACCCGTGATTAACGAGGGTAATTAACGTCGAAAAACAAAGGTTATTCCTGATACGATTATAACCTGATCTAACCTAACAGGGCTCAAGCTTCTTTTACAAAGCTTTTCATCCGGCTTTTACCGCCTTGTATCGAAAGCAGATAAAATATATTCTCCGGCTAATAAGCACCGATGATAATTTAATTGGGCGTAATTGATACGGTAACTTCATAGAGAGTAATATGAATTAGATAGACTGTACCACGTGGCCAAATCACTTAGCTAACTCAGACGTTCCATCCCTCTTGTTATCGCACACTTTTCATAGTATAAAGAATTCAAAGCAACGGGCCTACATACACGCGCGCGCGTCTCGCGAATTGAAATTATATTTTTCGGGATTTTACATTTAAACGAAAAGGATACGTCTGCGCCGGGAGCGTTGATTTTCTCACTCCCTGGAGTAGCTCGCGAGTGCCGAGGAAACTCATTAAATTTGCAAAGCAGTCAAATGGCAAACTTAATTTACACATCGAAGGGTAGCATCTCATTTACCGTTATGTTTGTTAAGCGCTTTCAACTTACGATGCATTCCTTTTTCTCTTTGAGTTTGACTAGGTACCTTTATTCTTCTTTTACACTTTTTGCTCATCCTTTATTTCTTTCTTTGAAATTTTTAACTTCGCCTTTCCACTTGCCGTCTTTCCACGCTTCCGCTTTTTCTTCTCCTTCTTCCTCTCTCTTTACGGCCTGATGCTTTTTCCGAGGTATCTTGCTCTTTTTTTTATTTTCTTTCACGCATCCTCCCTGTCATCTGACAATGGCCGTGTCGAAGTCGCGTTGCATCTTTTAGAGAGATTTCTCTCGATAAAATCATTAAATATGAATGATCCACCTGCTATCAATGTATCCACAATATATGTATATAAAAAATATTTAAAAAATATTATATACTAAAATTAGAAAGTTAATATTTGAAGTTATAAATTATAAGATTTTCAAGAAATCTATATAATTAAATTATAGCGTAATAATTAATTAGCTTGACGCAAGTGCATGATAATTGCATGTCACCAATGCTTTATAGATGATCTATAAAACTATTGGTGGTCATATTACTCGTACACGCGATTACGCTCGTATAAATACGTATCCACAATAAATATCGATCGACTCAGGAAAAATAACAAACGAACAACTTCCGAGATACCTGAAGTATACGAGCGGCAACGAGTCGTGAATTGTCGCCTATCTCGTATAGCCGGCAGCCATTCGCCGAGTCGTTCAATTCGTACTTGGTCCGTTACTAGCGATATCTAAAAATATCGATAGGTAGAACGATGAGATACGTTTATAGAGAGAAAATGCACGTAGCTAGATGTTAGGTTAAGTTAGGTTACATGTCTATACCCACCCTTCGTAGACCTTCCACAGCTGGCTGGACCATTTATCCTTAAATAAAACCAACTCGACGATAGGTAGGTAGGTAATACCTGTATGTAGTACCTGATAGTTACCTGGTAGATATCAATAAAGAATATTCCAGGCAGAACGAAAGGATTCGCTATCCAAAAAGAAAGATGGCAATGACCAAAGTGAAAATTTATCAAAGTAAAGTTGTTTGGCTATAGAAAATATTTAGAGTATTTCTTTTCCTCCTATAAAGATATAAAAATTCGCAACTACAACGTCACATCTGGTATTAAATCCGAAAATCGACAGGAAACGGAAGTCTGGCTAAATTCAAACGTCAATCCTGTCCAATTCATTTTCGTTGAGTGACTCTGATGGAATTCGCCGTAAAAAATCAATATCGAGACTCCAATGTACTTGTATTATTGTTATATAAAAGTGTTGACAGTTCAAATTAGTCACGTTGTTTAATCCGATTTCTGAGATTTTACGGAATCGCCCGTGGACACGAAGAAAAGCAAGATACGAGAAGGTCCAAAAAAATGTTGTAAGATTATAATCGTACACTTTCCACAAAATTTTTCGAAAATATTTATTTTATCCAATATAAAAAAAAAGTATCAGCTCGATTCCTCGTATTCGGTCCCGTTAATGCTTTTTTTCTTTAATTCACATTTTCGTTACTTCTCACTTCGATTATACAAACGTACAATTTTCCATATCACGAAAGAAAAAGAAAAACCATGAATGCACTTTACAATCTCATTGGCAATCTTACCTATTACATCAAGTTTTCCCTATTCCGTGAGACTTTTTTGTCCGTCGCTTATCTCACCCCGTAAATTTTCGACATTTTCTCTATCTCCCAGCAGATTTATATGCAGACCTTATTGTACCCTATCTCATTGTCCCTCAGCATTGTACCTTATAACTGTACACGTAACCCAGTCGATGTGCAGCCGTCGCGAAAGAGTCCGGATTCTCAGTGCATAATAAACCGCAATATCACTGGCTGCTGCAACTTCCTTTATGCTCCTATCGTCAATCTCCTTTCGTGGTAGTTCCCGACCCCCTTATCACTCCTCCGCCACATCTTCCTCCAAAACTCACAAGAAATGATAACGTCTAACGTCATTACCGTCGCATGTAAAGTGTATACCAGCTAACGTATAAAACACAGAGTACGGAAGTAGAAGGGGTGGAAAGAAGAGCGACCCCTCCGGCATTTCTTGCTCAACCCCCCTCGCCAGCCCAGTTCGAATATAATGGTGAGTAACGAGCGAGTGAACGTTACCGTGTCGATAAAGAAGAGACACAGCAGCATGTAGTTTGGTACGATTCTAAGAACAAAATATAAATAATGACGCAACAAGCGTATATACTTTACGCGAACGTAAAAAGGGGTAAAATTAAGAAGATCGAAAGAGTTTACGTTACGTTCTGCCCTGTACCAAGAGAAAGACGTCCGAAGTCATCGGCTCAAAGATAACGTCGGTAGTAAGATGGACAGATTGGTAGATAGGAAGATCGGTCCAAAGCAACTAAGATTACTGCCGGAATAAAAAGATCGACTGCGCAGGTTATTGGACGATGGGGGATGAGCATTAAAGGATAGTAAAAAAAATTTCCTTCGAGGGTTCGTCCTCTCTTCCTCCTTTAAGAATATCCCTGGTGTTCGAGTCAAGTCGGTCCCGCAAGGTTGCGAGTCCTAGTTCTCAGCATGGAGTACCACCCTTCATCCCTTCGGACCACGTTGTCCTCCCCTCGTCATCACCATGGAGGATTCCGTCCTCTCCTCTCTGCCTCCCTCTCGTTGCAAGGCTCTCTTTTGCCTGGTAAACTTTTTTGTCTTTCTCCCCCGTTCTTCTTTTTTTCTCTTCTCTCGAGGGAAAGGGCCGGGGGTGAGTTTATGACGCTACGCGTCCAAGCGACAGTCCTCGAGAGTTCGTACTCTGCAAACTTCCTCGTCCGGAATCCCGGAAGCAAACATCGTATAACCTAAACCCTTCTTTCCTGTTCAATGCCCACCTTATGGGTACATGTGCCACAGTGTGGTATATACGTAGTATACGAATACCTAGTGATACACGATCTTCCAGGAGGCACAGTCGACTGCACCCGATCGTCCTGAAACGATCCGTAGTCCTCAGCCTATACAATAGATAGAGTATACGCGTATCTTATACGTATAGCAGTTTCGAGTGAACCTACCGGGGTGCCGTCACTGAAATCGGTATATCCAACCTTTCTCCGCTCGTAAATGCCGGAACCTTCAGGCACTTGGAGATCCTGAAACTCCCGGTAACAAACGCGGCCGCCGGGCCGAACTATCGAGAATCCTTCGGATAAGGAGGGAGCCACTTGCACCCTGTGCTGTTTGCTGCTAGAAGCGAGAGAAACTTCCTGGAGAGATTGCACTCGAGATTGTTTTTAGAGTAGGTACCCGAATAAGGTGCATGGTTTCCATCATGGCTTCCACTTCGAGATGTATAATAGAATATAGAGAAGAATTGTGAGATTTTTCTTAAATCCTATCGCTGTACATAATAAGGCTAGTTTGAGGATGAGTATATGTATATATGTATTGCGATATACCTAGTAGATTTTCAATGAAAAGTTATCCCGTATTTCTATGTGGTTTACTTTCTTTCACTTTTTTCTCTTCTTCTTCTTCTTCTCTTTCACATCGAATAGAAAGGTATCCTTCTTGAGGGTAACGTCTAATGAGATCTCCGATTTTTGCCCTGAAGATATCGTGGGGCATCTGCGTTACGCGAGCTCTATGGGACATACGATAAGGTAGACCTGCTTTTTCATGGTGAAATCAAGTCGAGAGCAAGACCCCGCTATAAAATACCTAACCTAAAAATATCGCTCGAGATATTTCTTGAAAAATGTGGAAATATCGGTGCGAGATGATATCGGTTGGAAGGAGATGAGGAATGTTAGTCACTTTATGAGAATGCCCGGAGATATTATAAAAATAGATACATTACAGACATCAAGAAATCAATAAGTTACCTGTTTTCCTCTACGTCAGTTAATTCCATCCCGTATCAATATACCGGGTGTACGATTAAACAAAATTTCGCAAAATTTTATCTTCAAATTTTTCTCCCATCGATTTTCAAACCTCCCGAGTCTTCACTTCGAACAGTTGTTTTTTTTTTACGTGGACCACTTTACCCAGTATGTAAGGTAAATTTCGTGGGATAAACTCTACGAGCGAGATACTTGAAGCGAAAATATTTCTACTCTCTGAAAGAACCAATGGAGCCAGACTTGCCTGGTTACTTTGGCAGAAAGAAAATGTCTCCGGTATCTCCCGACTGTTTGGCACACGTTTCACACACGCTCAATGGGATACATGGAACGGAATCAGAAGTACGTACCACGAGAACGTTCAGGAGAAAAGACAGTTAGAGTCACAAAGAGACATTTAGAAACAATCCAGACTACTGGTTCTATTACCACGGGGCCAAAAACCCCTTTTCTTAAACGGCCATTCAGTTACGAAAGTGATAACCATAAAGTTGTTTACACGAGAAACTTTTCTGTCAATACGTTTTCCTGTATTCGTTTTATTCGACCCCCTAGACATTTACACAGCTTTTACTTTTGTCCCACAGGATTTCGCCGAGTTCCCTTATACCAATCTCCCGTTCACACTTCTCAATAGGTACGATACTATAATATGTACGAGCAGTATACCGTAAGTATACTGTACGACATTGACATTGAAATCTACCATTTTTTTTTGAGGTACTCAAAGGTTTCTAAAAAAAAGTCCATGGCACCTGTTGTATGTAATTCATTGAAAATGAGCAACGACCACGAAGGTAACTAAGAGTGCGTAACGCGAACGGAGCATAGGAAGCGACGTTGGATCGATACGATCTTTCCCCATTGGCTTCATACTAAATCTCGTTATCACCTTGTCAGTGCATGTTATCAAAGCGATTGTGCGAGCCAATGCCCTTTCGCGATACATTACTATACGTACCTGCCCGCCTGTCTGACATGCTCTTGTTACTACCACTAGCTACAGGCTTCTACTCTGCGTGCCATGGATGCTGGAGACTCTCAGCGATAATAATACTTGACTGGAATATCTATAAAGATGATGCATAAAGTGCGTAATACGGAACGACGAGCGCGTTAATAATTTTTCAAAATAATTTGTTGCTCTTTTTTTTGGATTAAAAAAGTTCGTTCATCAAATTGATCGTCGTCCGATCGTTACGCATTTCTTAATATGTCATTACGTCGATCGCTGATTAGTCCATCTTGCGAGGTAATACTTGAAATTTAATTTTTTTTTACAAGAAAAAAGATATTTTCAATTTTTCACCAAGACTGGATACATTCTTCCGAGAAATGCGATGTTGAAATTTATCGCAGCGACATATGTGTTTCATTTTGTTTTCAAACTTACTGCAGGATCCAGGTCGCTGCGGGGACACGAAGAAAAAAAATTGTTATGCTGCAATTTGCTTCCGTCCTACTTCCATACGATCTCGTAGGGCCGTCGTCGTTTCAACTAGAAAGTACTTTCGAATACGAGACTGTAAACGCGAAATATTTCTCTCTTGACACTGAAAAATCGTAAAGCTCTATAACAGTATCCTTGTATACCGTTTCCACACCCTTATTTAATTTCCAGAAATAGTACACGTGGCATCGCCAGACAGTCTCATAGAAACGCTACAAAGCTTTAATACGTATACCAGACGTAGAGCAGAAGGAGCGTCTGAAATTTCGGAGGAATCCAAATAAACCTCACCAAGTAAAATTCACTTCGCTCCAACGTTAAATTACCCATTCTACTAGGGGGCTACACGCAGCGAGCGCCAGAATACACAGAGAGGTTGGAATACGAATATTGGTCAATAGCCTCCCTGAGAAATGGGTCGTTTCGACGTTTCCAGCAGACGTAACCATAAAAACTAGGAGCTAAAACGCCGTCCGACGGTACACCATCTATATAGTTACGTGCCCGGCATTCTATCCAAGGGAAGCAAAGAATTACAGTGTTCGCGGGTAGTAAGATTCCGCGAAGAGGGAAGTTTACCGTTTACTTGGCGGATGAAGGGTGAGTAGGGGGGAGGGCGGGGGAGATGGTACCCAGTGTACGTACAGGGTGGTAGAAAGCCTTCGATTCTGCAATGGGACTGTGCCGGTACTCCAAGTAGGTAAGGAATAAGCAAAAAAAGAAGAGGGTTGAAAGGAAGAAAAAAGTAAGAAAAAAAAGAAATGAAAATACAAGCGAAAGATTCGGTAGAAAACTCCTTCCCCCCCTCCCGCTCCCCTCCAAACCCCCCGAAAAGAGAAACCCGTGAAAACTCGTTCCGGGCGTTTCACCCGAACTCTTGGATGTGTTTTACTTGGAATGTAACTTATATAACACGTCCACCTTTTATATCCACGCTACTACCTAACGTGGGTGGAACTTTTCCGCGACCTCGTGTTTCTGAATGCGAGCACGTAGAGTGGGCTGAGAGTGAGGATGGAGAGGTACCCGCGTATCGTCCTTACACGTATGTACGTACAAGTACGTACGCTGCACGTTTGTCTAGTGGCGCGTACTCCAGCATCCCGTTTGCTGCACTATGTTACAGTTTACAACCTACTTTTCCAAATAGCTGGCTTACCACTTACGTTGCAATGCGGAAATTCTACCGAGGCCTGGTACAACCAGAGATATATATAGTCAATTCTTAAAGCTGAGAAATATACCTATAGCAACGGAAGACAGATCCCTTATCCAGGGGACTCTCGGACGTTGAAAGCCGCAAGAATGTGGCCCCTCGAATTGAAACTGATCAGACAATACAACGTGGCATCCTTATCTACCCATTTGAATCCATTCGGTATGCCTTGGCCGTACCCTGCGTGTTTATCAGCTGTGATGAGCTAAATGATCATTAGTACTTAATCGACCACAAAATACCTAGTAGATAAACCACGATCACAGCTGGTACTTGGTCAGTAATGTTTTAGTGATCCAGAATCCTTCGGACTAAGTTTGCGAATAACGTGGATGGTTCTACAGAGTGTTTCAAATGAACTGCGTGCTAGTCAAATAGTATTCTTTCCCCGTTAAAGACAATGACTGGAAATTTATATCGGTCAAACGTTGTATAAATGAACTATAAATAAGAGGGATGATAAAAATCATTGTTTACGACTCATTGAACACGGATGCAATCAAAATCGCGATAATGACGTAGGTATACGTCGTCGTCTTTTGCATGCGTACATCAGCGTAAATACGGAAGATAAATAAGTAGAGCAACCCCCGCGTAGTCAGCCGAGTACCTAACTAGCTGATGCTAATATCGTCTAGTGAAATGCAGAACTTGCGGTTATACCAGGATCCATTTCTCGGGGGGGGGGGGGGGGGTCTGGACGGTTTACAATTGTGCCAAACAACCAATTCGGTTAGGGTACTAATATTAACCGAGACATTAAGTAATCCTCTCATGTAATAAGCGACTCTAATGTATTTACACGAATCAAACAACTGGGATAAATATACGTCTGAAACGCAAAGGGTAGATTTAACAGAGCAAATTCACGATAAATCATGATAATTTAGAACAATGCGAATCAAGAGTTCCAACGCGAATATTATACTCGCTACGGTATAAGTTCATCCAGTTGTAACCTTTCAAATTCAATGACCTTACCAAGGTAAAAGTTAGACCCTGTGTCGCCGTGATGAAAATCCACCGCAAAATTTCCGAGAATCCTCTATACCGTTAAGTTCCAAAGGATCGCTCGTATCGGAGGCTCCTTTTGTGTACGCGCCAAACCCGATAAACGTCTCTGCCGAGGTAAACAACAGTAGCATTGCGTGGTCCGAGACTGAGTATATTGTCAACTATGGAAACGCGCCTTTTGTCTTTCGTTAGACAGATTCAATCTTTCGAGCCAATAGTTGCTGACCTATGGTCAACGACGTTGAAGAGAATCGAATGTCAGAAGATGAGACAAGAGGAATTGAAATGGATGTTGGTAGTCAGTAGGGATTACCGTGTATTAATCGAGTGGTCTTATAATCGTAACTATCCCTTTTATCGTGGACATTGGTAAGGCTTAGGTTTATCTTATATCCTTTTACGTTGCTAAGGAACGATAAGAGTTTGCCAGTTTCCTAATTATCGCTGACCACGATAAAGGGATGTTTCTGGCATTCGGAAATGTTTCGGCATCCGAGCAACGGCGAAATTGATTCTTTGCTGAGTCTTGCGGCTGTAGATTACTGCGAGAAGATAACCAGGAACATTTTCAGGATAGCCAAGGTTATCAAGGGGATGAAATTTCATCGTAGAATCTCCGTGTCTAGTCAGCTGTGTTGGATGTGTATTACTATATCGTTGGGAAGGGTGGCTTCCGTGGAATACTCGAGGCTATTGCTAATTTTCTACTGGAAACTTTTACGACGAGGATATTTCACTGCGCAAAAATACCGCTTAAGGATATTAACTTGATAAGGGTTGGAGTGGTGAAAGTCAAATAAAAACAAAACTGTCGGAAAATAATTTGCTTCTCATTAATCTCTCTCTCTTTGCCTCTCGACGTCTATACAGCAATAATTGTAAGACGGGATTCGAGAGTCTAAATAATCACAGCAAGGACACCAACGACAGAGAAATTTGTCGCTGCTTTGAAAATTACAGGGTTGAAAATTATGGAAGAAAAAATTAAGAATACGACTAAAGGGACATAAGGAGAAGTAAGGAAGATCGAGACAATGGTTGGGAAGGAATGGATGTAGGGAAAAAATGTATCGAAGATAGGAAGTGCATAAACATTTGGGAAATCTACATTATCGGAGACGATGAATATAAATTTAATGTGATTTTTGTCAAATAATACATTTTTACAACTTTTTCATCTGTAATACCGAATTAAGTCGTTCGCAGTACGAGGAAATCTTTGTATGGCCTTGTTCTTTGTGGAAATATTTTTCCAGCAGGGAAAACATTGTGATGAGCGAATTAAACTTTTTTTTCTTGCTTCAATTTTTGTCTGCTTTGTTTTTTTTACCATGCCCCATCTCTGTGACTCATCAAAATCAAAACCGAGCTTTTCATTGTTTCATGGAAACAACCTATTCGACTTTTGATTGTTACTTTCAATCGAAATCGATGACAGTAATATTGATAAAAGGAAACAGAGAATGGACGTTGCTGGGTATGACAAAAGGATAATAAAAATAAGCAGCTTGTATATACACTGTCAGAGCAAACAAGCATTCCTGAGGTATCGTCCCAGTCTATTTCCATATTTTCAATATGCACAATATTGCAAACTTTTATTTATCCGCTCTACGAATAAAATTGTTATAAATTTGTTCCATTGCTAACTTAATTTTCGTATTGGAATCACTTCAAAGATTCCATATGTACCCATATTGTATAATCAACAATAAATACCAGCGTAATAATAAATACTTATAATTCACGGTATTATTGGAAAAAATATTTATCGCTGGATCTAGTACTTGTCAAAGACTATAGAATACCTTTGGCTAGAATATAAACGGAACTAGTTGAAATCGCTGTTTTCTATATTTCACGATATTTCATGAAATAGCGCTAAATAGAAATAATCACGAAAAAATATCACTGGAGACTTCTGGAATTGGCTGAGCACTCTCTTCGATATCCGCAAGCGGAAATTCCATTCCCGTAAAGATATGGCAGTGCGGTCAGTGTGGCGTAGTGTCGATTTATTCCGTAGGGAGATCGTGGTGGCGCGGCGGTAGATTCCGTGGATTGGCGTCGGGCTCGGTGGATAGAAATAAAATAGGTTATACGGCAATTCTCCAACAGGGGTAGAAAACATAACGTAGGTACCGAATAAAAGTAGAAGTATATCACAAGGAATAGTGCTGCTTCAGCAATAGTGTCGTAAACCGCTGCGCGAATACCGGCGACCCGTGATATTTTCTCCGGCGTGCGGTATCGTAACAATCGCATTTCCATGCGCAAGCGCGACCGAGCCCCCGTGTGCATACAAAGGAAAGAAGAAGAAAAAAAGCAGAAAGAAACACGTACGCATTGAATGAAGAAACCAATTGCGGTGCGTGAACAAAAACTTTTTACTGTTGCGTCGTGCAGCTTACACAAAACATAAGCACAGTCGGACGTGTTGATTTTTTTTCGTAGTTACTACCTTAGTCAGAGGTTAGTATACGACGCATCCGATAGATGGCGATGTTTATTATCCCGTTGCCATGGCAACGTACTGATTTCCTGCTATGTATTCTATCCTACAAGCACAAAGGAATACTGGTACCTCCATCGGCATATAGTACGAACTGCGCAATCCCTACTTCAAATCCTTTGAAAAAACGTCCGTTCAAATAAACCAAAGGGACACGAGGTGGCGGCCAATTGCTCTCCTTCCCTAATGCTCCTATTCGCTACGTTCTCTATACTTTCGTACTACGGCTGCTGATTATAAAGGAACAGGGCTTTGGCCGCCAGCAGTCGCTATCTTTTTCTTTCAGCCGTCCAATATTTCATGTGTCTATGCGTAGCCCATACTATATACGTCGATAGGTACCTACCTCTAACGACTGGATAGCACTATGGCGATGATAATCGTAAGTCTAAAATGTATTGGCATAATCGAACATCTAACGATAAGCTGCGATTAAGTGCATAATGGGAAGGCTATGGGTAGTCTCGGCCATCAATACGTTCACGCCGGAGGCACGATAGACGTTTTCCTATAGTATCCAGGTAATGACGTCACTTCAAACCAGTTCGTTAAGCATCACTGCATGACAAGCGGGAAACACTCCTGACAGACTATCGCCCATTAATCTGGCGCAAATCGAATTGGTCCAATCTTCACATCGTTCGCCAATCTCAATTCCGATTAGGCACTTTGCTCAGACAGCTACATCTTATACTCCGCAGCTTCTCCTTTCTATACTCAATTTCGGTAGTCTAATCGATTCGCTTGCAACGTCTTGGAAAATGTACTACCAAGACGAAAATTGCGAAACTGATAATTTCTCTTGTCTACGAACCCATATGTATCCTCCTAGATGGATTTTCAAATATATATATTGCTGTATACGACAATATATGTATGTATTATACACAAGGAAACGTCAGAACAGTGGAAAACATAACGACAGACAAGACGATCGATCCTACCGGTCAAAGTTCTATCTACCCAATCTGTATAAATTTTCACGAGAAAAATGTTTACCTCCATAGGCGATAGTAGTTATTAAAAAGAAAATATTCATGATCCCAGTTGGATTTACGTTACAGAATGAAAAGGATGATCAGACGAGTGATTTATATCGATAAACGTGCCATACAGTCTGTCTCACCCAAATTCGATTTTCTGTATATGATAATCGGCCAAAAAATATATGTAATGATAATTTTCTGTTACTGTTACTGAATATGTGCGAGTTTGCAGTCGATGAAAACGAAAAGAACGCAACAAAAAAAAGCGGATAATTGAATTTCGATTGTTTTTTTTTCTTCCATTAACTGTATCTATCTATCTGTATCTGACAGTGCTTATGTCTCTGCTTATGTGCGCGTATATAGATGAGTATCTGTTTGCACGTTTTTTTTTACCATTGCCCAAATGGCGCACTAGCCGCATGGCATCGGTACTGTGTCCTGTGTTAAAGTGTTTTCCTACATTTCCAGGTCGAACGAGCCACGTCAGCCGGAGTCATTTTTCAGTGGCAAATGGCCCAAAACGTATTTTTCGCAATTCTCTCGCTTCCGTATATACCAGGATATTTTAGTATACTCGAAATACGATAACATCAATTTCCAGTGATTAAATATATTTATAAAACGTTATAACGTCAGGACAGAACTTCCCGAGAGATGCAAGCATTATTGAAAATAATAGACGCTACGAAATTCATTGTAACATTCTTGAAACATACTTAAAAGCCGCTCCTACCCTCCCACAAAAGTTCCAAGAGAAGAATTAAATTCTTAGTTAATTAAAATCTACAAGCTTAAATCATTACGAGCTACAAATTTCAGTCGTGTCTTCTCCATAGGAATGACGGTATTACCTTAGCTTCTAAATTCATCTAACAATCACATATTACACAAGGCTAAATGCAGCATAGAAGTACAGCTTGGCATTTCAATCAGCGAGATTCTCTTAACCAATATCTAACTTGGCCTCGAGTAGGATCCAGCTAATACTAATTTACCATCTAATTAAGTTGCAGCAACGAACCTTGGGGTTCCTTAGACAGTTAGTTGGCCTTAAGTTTCACGCCGAAAGGAATAGAGAGAGAGAGAGAGAGAGAGAGAGAGAGAGAGAGAGAGAGAGAGAGAGAGAGAGAGAGAGAAGACGTTCTACAAGATTGAAAGAAAGAGACAGAGTGACTAAAAGAGATTTGCCAAGTTCTCCTTGGCTAGTAGGTAATGGTAGCCACTCCACTTTCCACTAGACACTGTGGTTACTTTTGTCCCCATCGACTTCCAGCGGGCGAAGCGCAGCGAGGACGACGCGCGCGCTAGAAACTTGAGCGTAATTAAAATTCATTGCACTTTGCTCACGCACGGTATACCAAGCCCAGTTCGTAGCTTCGCCATTAAATCGTCCTTACGAGACATTTCGATGGCTCCGACTCTGTCCGCTATTTCTTTTTCCCAGCTAAAGTAGCCGGACTTTTCGCTTCGCTGGTGAAAAGTAAAGAACAGCTAAGAAGAGTCACATAGTGATAGCTACGAGTGGTCGAGCCAAAAAAAGGGGGCGGTAGAATAAAATTGGGAAAAAAGATTTTTGAAAACAAACTCAAAAATTTTTAACCGTCACGTAAATAATCCAAAACGTAGCAAGCCTGTGCGAGCGCGCTGGGCTTTCGAGCAAACACGAGTTTAGGTTAATTAGTTTGTAGAGACGTAAAGCGTCGCTTTAAGACGACGTCTTGGGAATTTTCAAAGCTTGCGATACCCTCGAAAATAAATGGTCCGTCCCGTGTTCACAGTCAACGTGTGTTTCTCGTGGACCAAGCAAACTAACTGGTTGCGTCACCTTTAAGGACTTCTTACACGAGGAAGTGGTGTCCTGGTTTCCCATAGACACTCCGAAGTGATTACGAGTATCTGCTAATTAAGTTACGCCCGACGATTATACCCGCGCCGGATCATTACTTATCGTTAAGGCTAATTGTTAGCTTCTAAGGAAAGAAAGTATTGGCCTCCCATTGGCAAAATATATCTATGATTACTAAAGCAGTTTACTTGACTTATAAATATGTACTACTGGACGAGCGTCGTTCATTAAAATTTCACATTTTTCCTTATCGTGTTCGCCTAAGGTATCTGTTCGGTGACAAACATTGTTTAACTATGTACATATACGTCACTCTATAGCGTTTCTCTGTATATCTCTTTCCTTTTATTTTACGGTTGAAAGATTTTTAAAAAGAAATTGTAAGAGTTTAAAGTCCCTACTGAGTTACTCGAAGTCCTCGAGGTCTTCGTGTTTCTTCGCACAAACGCGGATGTGACGTCCGGCGAGAAAGGTTTTCTTCTACTGTCTATAGACTGTATCGTATATACGTATACACACTGCGCTGGTACATTGCGTAAACATTCAGAACTCGCATTACGTTTTGCATCGACAAAATTTTTTTTTCTTCCATTTACATACTCCACCCTGGTGGGATTGCAGTATCTGTTGAAAATCCAATAATGCAAATTGCTACAGCGTTATCGTATCGACATTGCAGTACGCGTGTACTGCATTTTTGGATTTTACAGGTTATAGTGTATAGTTTTTATTTTTACTGTATTTTGTACATGTTGATATACAATGTATGGAAATCAAGACTATGATTATTTTATAATATAGTATTGATTCTTGTAGCTCCGACTGAAATCCAAGACTGATTCGCATTTTGTCAGAGGAACGTGATTGCGTCCCGGAGCGAGCATAAATTGTGTGTAATTAACCAGAAGGTCAGGTCGGCTGAATCGACGGTACTGTCGGCGACGGGGAGCTTTTATACAATATATGGGGAAACAAAGGGCAGCAACGGAAGTTCGCAATGGAAGTTTCCGAGTGTGAGCTCTTCTCGTATTTTCTTGTGAACGCCGATAATGTCGCGAGGAAAGCAACTCGTGCCAAATTTTCCGTTAGTGGTCCAGCGCATAAACCGGGTGCGAAGATTTGGCGAAACTTTTACAAATTTTATCCGAAATATTTTAAGTACGTGGACCTTAGTCAGACGTGAATGAAATGAAATTACGTAAACATCGGGGAATATAACGATCAACTGGAAGCTCTTTTCTAACTCGTCTAATAATCTCTGATGAAGCGTGCCTGGTATACTATAGCCCGTATTCACAACTCGCTCTTAAAGTCACTAACAGAGTCGCTTGTAGTTAAAAGTCACTAAGAAAAAATCTAAAAGCGCGCTATTAGCACTAAAAGCGAGTTCTGAATACGAGCTAATGTATGTATGTGCGTGGGAAATAAAACGAAAGAAAGAAAAAGGAAAATGATGAAATTTTCGTGGATAAAGAAAGGAAAAGGATCGCTAACAACGAACACGTTGTTTCGGTAGTCTTAGTTGGTGAGACGAAGCAATCCCTGGGATTCTACCCAGGTTCCGACTTTAATTTACTAGGGATCAGTTCGTTATTGGAATTAGGTATCGAGCAAATAAGAGTTGGACGTAATAATTAAACCTGTTTCAGGAAGGATATCTATACCTGTAGTACCGAGGATTATATAAGGGCACCTATAGCTCACTTCAGATTGGTATCCATGTACAAATACTTTTTGTCATGGGGAATCCCCTTTTATTCATTTTCTTTTCCTTTTTTTATATCTTTTTACTCTTATTCTCACGTTCCTTTATTAAACGGATATATCCGCATAAATTATGCTTATGAGACGCTTCATATTTTTCCGCCAGTTTTTCAAGATTATACTTTCAAATTCCAAAGGTTCTCCAGGTACTTTCTATATTCGTGCGAGAGCAATGGCATGCGGTTCCGCTGAGCGTTACAGCGTTACGGCTGATCATGAAGTTCCATTCCAGCTCGTCAGAATTACCTGCAAAGGTATACATCTACCTGTTCACGAGGAAACGTAACAAAGCATCCTTTGCGGAATTCGAATTTCCCGCCTTTATTCATGCCATTTTTCATTTCGTGCTCAGCAATCTGTCGACCTATAATTTTACGGTCGAACAGAATTTTTCGTAAAAATTCAAATTACGTTTTTTAACCGTACACAACGAGTATAAGCAACAAGCTTTTATACGCGCAGGACTAAGAATGCCATGGCGTTTTCATTCGTTTTTGAAAATATTTCATAATCCTCCGTGGAAGAAGCCGACGTTGTACCCTGGAGGCATTCATGATTCTACGCGGCTACTTCAAAGGTTCAATCACTATAGCCCTGGAGCATGCAGAAGGGATTACGCTTTCTTGGCTCGCAATAATTTTCGTAGGGAAGAAAAAATTTTAAGAAAAAAATGGAAATGAGAAGGATGAATGTAAAAACATGAATGTGAAAAAAAAATCGCAGTATCAAGGTAAACCATAATTATGTCCCTAGGGTCTTGATTCTCTTAACAAGACTCCGGTGGCTAACGAGCCGAAGCGGGGAATCCCCGTTCTTAAGTTCTTATTAAGGAGTCGTGGAGCTTCCCCAAAATCCTTGGATTTCGTTTTCGGTCAGAGATAAAATATCACGTGATCGGAAGGATCGTATTTATGTGTTACAGGGGTTTTTTTTATGAAAAATTAATGATCCGCTACCCGATGATCTTACGTGGCAAACTTTGAAATATTTTTTTAATTTGTTTTTTGTTTCTTTTTTCTTTTATATTTTTAACGAGCTTTCGGTATGCTTTTTACTGGCGACCTCTACAAATTAAACTCATGCCTCGTTACACCACCGACGTATCAACGTGTTCCGTTTCACGAGATTTCACCGTTCTTTAACCCACGGACGAGTTCCTGGTCTCCGTATGTTTTACGTGGTAAAAAAAAGTCCCGCCATTTTCTCGCTCGGTGAACCGCGGTAAGGTTGGTTCTCATGTCGCGAAGTTAACTGCGGTTCATAGGTACGTAGGGATCGTATACCTTATAGATACTCCTGAAACGCATGTGAACGAACGATGAGTGGAATCAAGCGAAATCGAGATCCGCATCCCTTCTTTAAGTGTAACCGGAAGTTATTTTGTGAAATTACATCCGGATCCCGCTTTTCGACTTTTATACTCGTTTTTCTTCGGTCACGTCCATACCCCGCACTTTTATTGTCGTTCTGGGACTTTCTGCCTTCTCGCCACTGCCAAATCCTTTTACCATTCACGTGATTCTTTCTCGATTCGTTGATTTTCAAAATGTCTGCCAGCAAACTCTGCACTTCACCTTCTACGATAATGCATCGCATGACGAATTTCCTTGAGGAACGACACTGACAATATCTTTCCAATTTTCACTCGTTAGCCGCGAATCGACACTGTGGATTCAGCATTTTTCGTATGCGATAACGAAATATCTGCCGACCGAGCACGTCGACGTAGACAAGGACTCCTGTTTGTTCGACTACTGGAATTCGATGTACTTTTACTTTTTGTAAATTCCACATGACCTTTCTTGCGGCTGCGTATTCCAAGGAGACGAAGGTTGGCACTCGGAATGCAGAATATCGTGATTTTGAATAGATCACTGCATGGATGTCTATTTGTTGTACAGGAATTCAATATGGCTGATTTCGCGTCTGATTTAACCTGAGAAATTCCGATTCTCGAAAATCCGATAGTCTGACTACCGCGTTGTGCAATGTAAATAAAAATGATTCGTACGTACCCAACAAAAGTCGGGCGAAAAATGACTAATAAAAATTTTCGTCTTTTCCTTACAAACTTTTCTTTTGTGCCAGTGGGGAACCCATGTGTGAAATCAAAAAATCGCAATATAACGCGTTATCGCAAAGCGCAGAGATTGGACTCTATTCATGACTAATCTATAATCAGCTTCCTTTTGTCCGCACGAGAAAACCAGGAAAAACAGACAATACGGATCCTCAAGTTCCCCTTTCGAATTCCTCGGTATCGAAATTTTCTAAAGAACGCATGGGGACTTCTTTGACACAAACGAAAAAGGAATGGTAACGTCGAATCGCGAAACGGCACTAACAGAATGGAATAAATCTGTCTCCTATCTTTTTTTTCGGTACTAATTGACTCGGTGTCTTTTCACAGATTCTTGTCCTTACGAGGAGCGACGAGTAG
Organism: Trachelus troglodyta; assembly: GCA_030142635.1. Classification (NCBI taxonomy): domain Eukaryota; kingdom Metazoa; phylum Arthropoda; class Insecta; order Hymenoptera; family Cephidae; genus Trachelus; species Trachelus troglodyta. The sequence continues at coordinate 971,419 of JARQTJ010000520.1, read as the reverse complement.
ACTTCCTAATGAATTTAAAGAAGTTTCACAACTCTTGGCTGAGAATGTCCTACAAAGTTGAAATTCAATGGAATTGAATCACCAGTCGATACAGTAAGGCCAATTATAGAAAATCAAACACAGTAACGTTGAACTGCAGATACCAGAAATGCATTAATATGTAATCCAGTTAATATGATTATAAATAATTTTTGTAACAAATGTAATTTTGTAAAATAATATTTTTTGGACAAATGTCTATAAAGTTACCTGAAAATTTATGACACTGACCCGATAGGCATCTAATATATTTTCAAGGAATGGGAAACCTATTAAAAGTAATATTTTGATCCAATAAAGCGTACAGTATTAATAACTTATCCAATCGAGACTAAAATAATTTTGACAATATAAACAAAACCATGTGATAGTCAACCAATAAATCTCGTGCTTTGGTGCAAAAAAAATCAATATTTTATAAAATAATGAATTGTATGACAACGTGACGGATAATCTAATAGCTTTTAACATGTCAGAAAGATAAACTTTGAGTTAATCGAAGGATCCATATGGGGTATATCACCACACGATATATTGACAGGTTAACCACGTGAACAGTCACGAGTTCACAATTATTTAAGAAACCCAATTAAAGTTTCACTCAGTCCCACTTGACTGTCAGAAATGTCAGAAAGATAAACTTTGAGTTAATCGAAGGATCCATATGGGGTATATCACCACACGATATATTGACAGGTTAACCACGTGAACAGTCACGAGTTCACAATTATTTAAGAAACCCAATTAAAGTTTCACTCAGTCCCACTTGACGTGTATCTCACGTGTACGATATATATCCTCTTCGCAATAACTTCACATCCGTATATACAGCAAGGACACATCAAACTTGCCAATTACTCGAAAATCTCAAAAAAGGACACACAGTCGTTTCACGCACCAATTATTACCTCCGTTATGAAAAAGTAACGATTGATCACAACTTGAGACAGATGGAAAAAAAACCCGGAAATCTCCAAATTAACGCAGACAACGCGACAGTCTCAAGCAAATCTTAAGTCGATCTCAATTTCTAAGCACCGTTACCACAGAGTAAGATTCCCATGAGATTTTCCATCGGCAGTGTACACACAATTCAAAATAACGGATCAACGGGACGATTTATGAAATTCATCGATTACGACTTACCGCCGACAAGCAAGAGAAGACAAATAATAGCTCGTTGAATTTTCCCGCTTTGATTATCCATTGCACTAAGTGTTAACGCGCGTGACGCTTCATAAACGTCTTATGTCATCGGAGGAAGCGCGATTAAAATCACGACGTATCTCGTTTCGTCAGTCAACCTGATAAACACGAATAACTTGCCGGACGCGAGTCATTAACTCGATCGTTTAATAAACGTAGACGTGGAAATCGTACGTGGTATTCTCAAACGGGCCAAGGACCGTATACGGATAAAAGCGTTCGCGACAATTTCTGAGTTGCAACTGACGGGGATGCTGTACGAAGAGTTTGCGCCAGTCTCGCGCCCGCGCATACACGCTCCTTACCCCCTTCGTCCACCCTCCTTCTATTCCGCCCCGAATTCACCAGCAGGCAGAGCGAGTACCCCAGTCCTTCAGTTCCTCCTTCCTACCCTTACCTATCCGTACTCACCCTCTTTGACGACCGCCGCTACTATGCCTTAACCTCCCTATTGCCCACCCCCCTCGCACCCTCTTTCACTTTCCCTCTCCCGTACCACCCCGACCTACGCGATTTTCCTCTTCTTTTTCGTTTGTCCTTTTTTTCCTTTCTTTTCTCTTTTTCCCCTTTTTCTGTTGGGTACTTTCTGTCTCTTATCCTTCCTCCTCTGTGTTTCACCGCCCCAAAGACTGTAACCACCCCCCCACCCCCTCCCACTCCCTCCATCCCTGTTTCTCTTTCTCCCTCTCTAGATTCCTACCCCCCTATTACACTTTTTTCCATCCCCATTTACCCTCACATCCTTTCAGCGGCTGTATCTCAAACACTAAAGAGTTTCTTAGGAAATTGAATTGAATTTCCTGAACTGATTGTTCCGTTAAACGGCAATTTATATGTTAACAGGACGAATTGGCCGAAAGTCATGCATACATTTACTGGGATTTGGGTCCGCGGTAAACTTTTGTCGTTTGACAAATCGAAACGGGTCCGTGGTACTTTCTTGTTGTCCTTTAACCCTCCAACCTCTGCCTTTCCTCGCTTTGCATTACTTTATTTTTATTCCCGAGTATCGCCAGTCTTCGTGCCTCATATTTTTCTCTCCTTAATTTTCAAACTCTTCGACCATCGGATACGATTTCAAAATAGCAAGCTAATGTTTTTTTTTAAACTAAGTACTACCTTGGGACATCGCAGCATTGAAATTCTTACCTAATATAACCTAACGAAATATTTCTAAGCCCATCGCAAATAGTGTATGTCTAACATTGAAAAAATATAAACAAATTTGGTGTGACAGTGCGCTTTATGGTCCTGAAAACAGTCATTACGCTGGAAAATCTTTGAGGACGGTTCCCAAAACAGCGACTTCGTAAATGAGACCGTCCTCAAAGTATCCTTTGGCAACAAATACACACACATATATATGTATCCGATATAAATGTTCACATCGATGCGACTTATTTCTTTGAAATTCGTATAATCGTTCAAATACGATCGTGAAAATGACAATTCTTATATATTCCATTTCTTTCTCATAAGGGATGATTCGACATTTTTTCCCATTCACCCTATACGATATCGCACCTGCTGGATACGAGTCTCTGACGTAATGATACCCCCTCATGAATGCTTCATGAAATGGATATTTAAATAGCCAGAAAAATGTGAGATTCATCGAATCGACGTTTACTTCGATTCGACGATAAATATCGCGAGATGTACTAACCGTAGGGTACGTCTTACATGGAAACGTACAAGACGATCATGAACATCGGGATATGAAAAGAAAAAGGCAAAACGATGATAAAAGCTAAAAAAAATTGGACAGATGAGCGAGAGGGAAGAGGAGGGGGGGGGGATCTGAGAAAAAGCTTCTGTAGCAATTTCAATAGCAGCTTACGGCTTTTCTTTGTCGTTTGGTATCCTGGATATACGCTTTTACGACGTCTGTATGAATTTTCATGAAAATTATCCTTTAGCGTTCAGTAGCGCGTTACCTTTATCTCATTGTCGGGGATATTTTATTTTTCGCTTTCGAATTCTTAAAAATAATATTCAAACTGCCATTCCAAATATTATTCGCCATAGGCCATAGGCATGACTGAAACGTCAGTCACTTTGATCCTGAAACGTAATATAATCATGTTACCTTTACGCGAATACAAAAATATAAATGTCTGCAAATATTTTCATACTGAAATTCATTTTTAATGTATTCTTCGTCACGCGCCCTGCCAGTTCACCCGTCTAGAAAACCTTTTGAAATTGGGACTTGGCTAAAATATTTTTTTTGAATACTATTTTCTCACCAACACCTCTCTCAGCATACATTTGTTGGCAAATATAACCTTATACGTATACTTATGCGCAATATACTAAACAAAGAAGTTTTTATTTTGCATTTTTTTTTGAGATAAAAAATAAATCTGATGATACCCGTTATAAGGTCTACGATAAATGTTCTCGCACGTACTAAATCTAGCATGTTGTTTGCCCCCTTACGCTCATGCCTTGTACACGAGAATACGAAAATTACCAGTGTACGTATGACTATTAAATAATTAACAAAAGCACGAGGGATCCGTATGTAATTCGTGGATTATACATAAAATAATTTTTTTTTAATTTTCTTTATTATTAAATTTCAACCCCACTAAAATTAATCGATAATCCGTTATCCCTACGTTTCGAGTCACGTGTGGCCTAAAGGCAAAATTTTCATTTGGTTCACTCAATTTACTATCCCCAATGGAATGCAATTACAATATGACTATCCCTAAAATCTAATAACCCCTAGAAGTGATAATAAATGCAATCCAAGGCCGTTTATTCTATATTACATTTACGTATATGTATATCGCATCGAAATCGCTTATATATATATATATATATATATATTTACGCCTCCATCCAGGACCATTAACGCTAAGCTATTATAACTCCAGTCCATTTTGAGTAATGTCCGCCCTATGAAGAAGAGAGAGGGATGCTGTTATCTCACGAGTAAAAATTTCAATGTGCGAGGATGAATCAATCTGAAAGCTATTTTTCGAAATGTATGTCACGTACTTGCAACGAATAAGAATAATTTCACACTTGATACGTATAAGTAGAAATTTTTTAAACTGATAAATTACAGATCAAAAATAGTTTTCTCATTCCTTGATGCGAAAAAAATTAATTTAAGATCTATGGAAACTCTTTTTTTTTCAATTGAGATACTCGAACACCTGTATACTGTATATCAAGTATGTGTCATCTACATCCGAACATCTAAATTTTTACTCAACCCCATATACAAGGTTTCCCAGAATAAAAAGATATGGCGTACGCTATCAAGTAGAAGAGGAGAATCTGAAACAAAAAGTCCTGATCCATTTTATTTACCATGCTTTCCTCTTACATTTATAAAAAGTTGAAACTAGCCAATCAACGCGCACTGAGCGTCCAAGAAGGCGTTAAGTGGGGATGTAAAGGGAAGCTCAGCAGGTACAGCCGTGCGTTGATTGGCCAGCTTCAATTGTTTATGACTCTAAGAGGAAAGCTTGGTAAAAAAAAATAAATCAGGACTTTATGTTTCATATTTTCCTCTTCTACTTGATGGTGCACTCCATATCTTTGTATTCTGAGACACCTTGTATATGTAGTCATATTTTATAGTGGCGGCAAAGGAACCGAAGAAGAAACCATTAGACTCCAGCGAAGTTGAGTCAAGTTGTGTCGGGTTGAGTCGAGTCAAGTCGAGTAGAGAAACTGAAGCGAGTTAACATACGTGAAAGTTTCTCCCTGACGCTATGAAGTACCTAGGACCGTAAAACGCGACAGATACATAGATCCTAAAGGTACGCGACTATTTTCCTTTTCTGAAAATCCACGTATTTACGGGATGCGTTCCTCTCTGTCTGTCTCTTTCTCTTTCCCTGTCCTTGTCGCACCTCAAACTTTTCAACTGTTTGCGTGTAGGTGCTGGATTTATGAATTTCGCGAAAACGTCGCCGACGACTTTCTCCTTAAATGCGCCAAACTTCCAAGTGCTTTTCGAGTTTCCTGCACCTGCGTAACTGCGTGTGCACTGGCCTTAATACTGGTGTAAATGCCCCTGTATCGTCCCTGTGTAAATGTTCTACCATTTCTATGGCTCTATACGTAGGTATATGCACAGGCAGTACATATAGGTATTATATACCTACTAATATATGAAAGGTATACATACGTATATATGATAGTACATAATATAACTTGTACCTAGTGCACATTGTAAAACTGGTCTCAGTATTTTTCGAATATTTTTATCGGTAAACGAATTCAACGAAATAACGAACATGGCGACATCTGGATAGTACGTCGTTGCAGTTTTACGAATGTATCTTTTTTCATAGGAGACAGTAGGATGTAAAATGATCTTTTATAGCATTTACACTTTTGTTGGTGTGACATCACGAAATATGATATTTATATAGTTTTATGTATTTTATACGTAGATATTAAATTATAATCAGCGTACAATTAACTTTTATATATCGTTACATTTTTTTTTCAAACACGGATTGTACTGTATTTGTCAATTTTATTTATCAGGGAATAATGAATTATTCTCATTATTCATATTCATCAGCGCGTGAAAACGTTTCATTGAAAACGGACTCATTGACGTGCTGTGTAATAGGTCGAAAAATCGTCATTCTGGATGTCGAATTGCGATTGTGCCGACAGTCAACGTTGGTAATTATGCGGAATGTTATTTATACGGTTGATGTAACGTAATTACATTCCACGGATGGTGAAGATAATGGTTCTGATATTGCAGTTTTGTGTTCAATAATTCGATCGTCAAAAACGGTGTTATTCGAACAAATGGGAACGTTAGTGAAAAGTATTGTTTATACTGTTGTAACCATTGACCCATATATTTTATTATTTTGAAAAATTGTTCTTTCCGTTTATCGTTGTTACCATCGTTACAATTGTACCAGTTCACTTTCAGTAATCGTCGATGGTATTAAAAAAAATGTCGAAAATTTATCGCAGATCCATCGTTACACGTTTTATCGAGACTTAGGGTTAGATTGTCGAATTTATTTGGTGAGCACGATTGTCCCTTATTGATCTGGTACAAGTATGGAATAAATTTTGGAAAGTAAAAATTTTCGGAATTTTATTAATTACCTCACTAAAAAAAATAAAGTTTATCCAGTAAATTTGATGTTTAATATTTCAATGTTCGCGAGTGAAAGACATCGCTTGAAATCTTTGGGATGCTTAATTCTTCCATTCGATTTAGCTCTGTCTTGAAAGACTCGACGGATCAAGGGTTCGGGGGAAAGGGGAAATGAGAAATAAAAGAAAAGAAGACTATAGAAGGAAATGGCGGCCGCCGAGGAGGAACCCTTGTCGAAGTTACGAAATCCGTGTGCGAAACGACAGGAACCTTGGCGACGGGCGATTTCCATAAATGGAATATCCGAATTTCAGGATTTATACTCTAATCTAAGTTTTACGCGGTCCGCTGTGCCGTAATAGAGTTCTCGTCTCGGTATACGAAACGCCCTGTATATTAATATGTCTGTCAATATAGTACATATATATATATATATATATATATATATGTCTGTGTGTGTACGGCGGGGGTTGGGGAGAGAAGAGGCGCGAGATGTTCGAAATTTTAATGCGTCGTATCTACGGGTACTTAGGTCGGGTTTATAGGTAATAAAATCGGCCCTGTCGAAATCCAAGGGTGAATTTTGTGGACAGTAACTCGCAAAATTTTTAAGCCCTTAAAGACCCAACCCTAAGGAAACGTTCGGATCTTGGGACAAAAGACTCCCCCATCGACTCCCCTTTACTTCGCCGTCGTCATCCCTTATACGGTTTGGTTGCTGGGTTGGTGCCTACCAACCCACTTACCTATCTACCTACTGGCATCCCCCATGGCGCGAACTCGAAGAAAGTTTCAGCCGCCGATCTTACCCCTCGCACTTTTTTCTACGACGTTCTCAAAATAATTACGAGGAACCGTGGAAGAATATTTCAATATTATGACGTCATAACGCGATAGACAGATTCCGGGCAGGGCGAGGTACTTACGTGTAATAAATGTAATAATGTCGATTTGGGGTGGATATTAAGGGAGAAGGACGACGCGGTGGGAAGTCAAATGCACGAAAGTTCAAATAGCTGTCGAAAACAAGCCCTACTTCTTTCGTTTTGTTTAACGAGACTTTAAAAGTGTGTTTAACGGCTCTCGGAGTCTTTTGACATTAGCAAAGGTTATTGCGGGTGGGTAATAAAAAAAAATAGGATTCGAATACGTTTTTAAAGCGTTCTCTTTTTTTATTCGTGACAAATGTGCACACGATCGCAGGACGTAAAACGCTTACGTGGAAAATCCTATGAACGTTTAATTAAAAGTCCCATCGTCCATCCGGAGCGACGAATAAATTTTGATCGGGTTACATTTCCTACTGGGTTGTACATTTTCTTTTTTTTTCGTACTTTTTACTTTTATTGTTATTTTAGTAACGTTTAGTTCAATCCGTGTCCTAGATCCTGTAGCGACTGTCCAGCGTGCATATTAATCAAGGGAAAGTTTCGAGCGAGGGTTGTTCCACGCGTAAAATTACCCTGAAATAAGTACCCGTACGCACGTGCGCGCGCAACCCTAACCCCAACTTCCGGAACGCACGATTTTTCTGTTTAGATTTTCGCATGCTTCGTAATATTTTATGAGAGTTGCGTATCTTATCGTTGGTACAATACATCACACGTCCTATCAGAAATTCACCTCGTGGTATATATACATATATATATACCTACTACTTACGTACCTAGCGCTGCGGGCGATTGATTAAAGATTACGATGCATACACGTAAGGAAATCTGGAAGATTTATGATGCCACGAGTAAAAATTATTTAGTATGCTGTTGATCTGCGACCGATCGCTCGACAGATCTTCGAAATATGTATAAAGATGTATACATCGAAAAATGCTCGAATGACGTGAAACGCATCTCCAAATACAATAGAAATTTGTATTGCCAGATACGGTAAACAAAAAAATTATAGAATGAAAGACTTACTTATTAGTAGAGGAACCATCAGCGGTGCCATAGAGTTTGGATTGTTGTCAAAAACTTATCGGTCTGCGTCTCCGTTCCAGAGTATCGTTGACACTGACTGCACAAGTTGTAATTGGAAAATCTGTCGTAGGAGGGCAGCACTAGTCTATGGGTATTCAACTGGGAGAGGGTACTGACTGGTATGCTACAGTAGAATGCATTGGCGAGGAGCTTCATACTTTTTGGAGCGAATTCATGACATGCAAGTCTTACGGAGCTGCATCCTTCGGATCTTCCTTCACCCTTTCTTTCTCTCTCTGTGTATCTCTGTATTGTGGTTTAGTCATTACTTGCTCGTCTTTTATCTCTCTTTCGAGATTCATTATTCGCTTATTTATCTTTTTTTTCTTTCCGTTCTACCCACTTCCCCTATTTCTGTCGTCGCACTGGACGTTCCTCGCGATCCTTTGATATCGCTATGTATTCTTAGTAAATACACCAAGAGGGTGGGAGCGATGGGGAGTTTGGGGTTGATGGCAGTATCCCTTACTACCCTCCTAACGGTGGCTGTACAGTCAGTATGAGTTCGTTTGTGCCACTCCACTTGGGGTACAGATGCACTTGCAGTGATTTGGTAAATTCTAATCAAGTAATCGCCCTCTGTTGGAAACTTCTGCACCGGGAGCGACGTTTAACGTGGTTTCTTATGTGTAACCTGCTTTGAAGTTCAGCTTGGATTTCGTCAAACACTTTGGATTCGGTGTATAAACTCTGTAGGTCCTGATAGTAAATTACATATAAGACCCATCTCGCTAGGCACATCGCCATCTAGTGTGAATTCCCAATACTGATTAGATAGGATCAGTTACTGGCACATGTCCCCTACTGGGGATACAGCTTTACGAAAAGGAAGGAAGAAACTTCGACTGGTGGAGGGGATACAGGTTGTGGAGTTAATCATAATCCCTCAAGGAACTTCTCACTTCTGATGGCTGCTATGGTCCATGGTCTTTGGATGTGGTTGATTTGGCTATTAGAGTAAAACTTTTGATTGGGAGGAGGTACCCCTTTTCTTATGTTCCAAGTCCACGACGGAAGCGTAACTGCTTCTTATAGCAAGATCTCCCATTGCCAATTCTTTTTTGCCAAATGTATGGTAAATCAACGTAATTCAATGGAAAACCATTTATTACCTTTGACTGAGCAGGATTGACAATAGGAAATTTTTCTACTGGTTGGACCAGACGTTAATTCCTGTTGTTTTTAAGTCTACAGTCACGTCTCTCGGTGATCTGTATCCGCGACATCGCCCTGGGGTCCACTATACTTTACCGACTCGGTAACGCATGAATCATGCGACGTCAGCTTACTCAGAGCGGTTTGTAAATTTTTCCAACTTTCAAAATTTCATTTTTCCTAAACCGCAATTTTGCAAATTTTCGCATTTTAATTGATACCGACTCGGCACCGAAAGAATCGTGCGATGTCAACTCTTCCAGTGCAGATTTTTCAATGTTTCACGCTTGAAAATGATTATCAAAAAATTTATTTAAATTTGCATTCTTTTTTAAATCGCAATTTTGCAAATCTTATCATTCCTATAAAACTTGTATATTTATCGTGTCTGTCAGATCGCGTGCCACTGCTGGAAGATTGATGTATGCAATTATACGTAAAAAGAGTATTATTTGTAATTGACCAATTTTTATTAATTATTATTAATCTTTATACAATTCATGTTGAATTCATATATGGGCCGTGTAAGTTCGTATATCATTAACAGACGCACAATGGCAACAAAGAGAACGTTAATGTAAGAAGAAAGACAGTTTTCATATCTGCGACATACGGCGAACAAGTACAGACGAAATGAGAATATATGTACTTAAGAAAACAGAAGGTTGTATTGACATTGTACATTTTTCTTACATCGTACCTTACCGTATCCCCGTAAATTTCTACAAATCTGTATATAGATGCCGTTTAAGGAGAAACAGCTAGAATTTTGAGAAACGCTTGATAAAATGATGACGAAGAATGATAGAAAAACGAATCCCGTCGTAAGGAGATTTCTCCAAGAAATTCAAAATTTTTACGAAATATGCCAAGGATGTCGATAAAAAAAAATTACATGCCAAGTAACCCTCGTAATTCCTTAAAACGACAATAACATTCGCATCGGCAAAAAAAGCCTAATTAAAGAAAAAAATCGAAAAAATCATAAAAATCGTTAATCAATAAAAAGCGATCAATAACCTCATTGTCAGAAAGGAGAAAAATGAAATGTAACTGGACGACTAATCGAGCACTTTTTAGAGTACGAATCAATAAAACTGTCTCTCCCGTAAGATCGGAGAAAATCGTGCGGAAGTGAAGGATCGCCAAAGCGATTGTAAACTTTCCTCGATGCCATTTGCTTGTAAGGAAAAATTCCCCTAAGGGATAAACGACAGAAAGAGAAGGTCTTATCGATCGCTGAGCATTTATACAGAGAGGCGGCCGAAGCCAAAATCGGGCAACACTAGGTAGAGATAAGTAATGAATGTAATGATAAACCAATCCAGATAAAGCTAAGAAAAAAAAAACACCATCGACATCCGACGTCACACAGAAAGAAGGAAGTAAGAAACATATATCCTCATCGAGTGTGGAATCATTAGATGATAACTCGACCGTGACAATAATCCATAAATAACGATAACAACCCTTAACGTTCTTGACACAAAAATCCCTTATACCTATATAGCACACCTTGCCTTACTACATACATCACCCAAGTATCCAGAGCCAGCGTCTTCTTTTCAACATGACCTCCTATACCCTATAATCCAATCATTTAACCTTTTCCTGATTCGTGTCAAGTGCATAAAGGCCGTGTCATGACCCCCAATCATTCAGCATAGTCGGATATACTTTGTAACCCTTTAAAATTCATCCCCGGCCTGAAAACGTGCTCGTAAGCTGTTTTTATTTCTTATATACATATTCATAAATGGACTTCAACTTCCTTAGGAAAAGTCATCCACGAGGTCGAAGTGTCATTAGTACAGACACACGGGGAGTGTGAATGACAAGTGGGCCTGCTTCAAAGTCCATTTGAAATGTTTCCATTGATATGCGAAAGTAATACCTCAGGACGACGTTGTATTTGGGTAGAGAAGCGAAGCAGTGGAGCACACCAGGGGCGACTGTAGAACAGTTGCTGGAGTAGGTGAAGTGGTTAGGTGGTTAGGTTGGGTTTAGAGTGAAGTAGATAAGACTGGGAAACGATAAGTAGAAGCTATGAGCATTGCAGACAAGAGCGTCCGAGGCGAAGCAGCAGTTTGCTTTCTCGAAGACAATTGCGATGCGAATACTTGAGTGTCATAAGGATTCCTCGGTCATTTTATTTTTATTAAATGGAGTAGATATAAAGTGAATAAATGCCCTTATACTTGGACGATGAAAAATGCCGTTCTATTTACGTTTATATGCATACGTACTTTAACGTTTGACATTTTCGTATTTTTACGTAAACCCACGGGTTTTCGTACTCCTGGTGAACTTTGTGTAGCATTCGTGTCACCTTACGCGGGAGTGGATGCACTTTTGAGCGGGTAGCTTGGAAATTCGTGAATGTTACTTCAAACGTAGTAAAATGCATACAAAGTGGTCTGCTGTATCCGCATATGGTTGTGAAAATATTTTGCTAGTCCGTCCGAGACTTTTAAGTCAATTTGCTATATGATTTACATGACTGTAGGACAGGTGTGTATTAATGGCGGTGTTTATAACTTGATCGTCAGTTATTACATAGAGCGGGAATTGATGCCTGTGAAGTTGGTCGCAGGCTGCAGGTGTGGTGTATCGATGAAAATGTAGCAGGGTTGGGGATGGTATTGGTAGTGACGCAGTTTAAATATCGCTGCGAATATAAAAAAAAACAGAGTGTTGTATATACATATAGTACGTATATTTGATCCACTTGTTTCCATTATCATCGGTATTTTCAAGTGATGTGTTACGCGATAAATTCATGATTTCCTATGTCACCTGGATAAAATCGACATTTAGCAATGACGTAATTACAGGAATTGCTGCGGGACTAACAACCGCATGCTTCATTACGTACGAGTTGTTAATTTTGATTTTTGTTTGAACTGTATGCCGTTTGGACAGTCAGCACCCCCTGGAGAACAATGATGAAACTACGTCGCGTTTGTTTAAACAATTTAAGAAGGCGTCTGGGTAAACTTTCTTGCGGTCTTTTTTTTTCTATGTTCCGTACACAGTAGAGGGGCAGGTGCGGCGGGATTTTCTACGAACTTTTTTCCAGTTCTCTGGGGTGGCTGAGTAGAGTGAAAAAAAATTGTTGAACTCTACAAAAAAAGTTTGCCATTATTCACGAATCGATCCACGTGAGGACCCTCGTGGCGCATCAGCAAAAACAATTTATTCAGGACACAGAGAAAAGTGGCGAGTCCGTTTTCAGGATATTCCTCCTGAAGATGAAAACAATACTGGTAATAGGATTGATATCTGCTGTCAGTGAATTTTCAATATTTTTTTAACCTGAAATTAATGGTCATGTACGAACTTATATGAGTACTCGATAGTACAGTATTGCGAATTTTCAACAGTGACAGTTCAGTCATTCAATCGGATATACGAGACGCAAATAAATATCGTGAAAAAGAAAAAATACTAAGAGTATCCCTATCTGGTGCCTTTTTTAAAATTGTGAACACTTTAAAAACCAATATTATTTATGGGTACCCAATGGGTACCAATATATTTATGGTATCGTAACATGGTAAATAACTATCAGAGAATAAAATGGAAAGGAAGTTTCGATTTGACATTGGCTCAAATTTAGTAAGTAATTGTGCGTAATAACTAATTAAATGTCGCCAAACAACGTAATTCCTCCATTATTTGATTTACCAAAGGTATCGTAGGACTAAAACTGGCAGTGCTGGGGCGCGCGCACAGAGCAGCCCAGCTAACTCACGCAGCAGCAGTGGGACGCTACTCCATGACTTACGGACAGGCGTCTAGTCAAAGGTTGCATCTGATTGGTTCATAAAAATCGTTAATATCTCGGCGTCGGATCAAAAAATGGTAAAGGAACTTTCGATTTGTTATTTCCTCCACTTTCACCCCCTTAACGCTCCAACGGGTGCTGTGGGACACTTTGTATACATATAACTATATATTCGATTGATAAGAAAAAAACAAATTTTCTTGCAATTAAAACTGATAATTTTAACGACAGTTTCAATCAAACACTTTTTCTTTTTTATTAACATTTGCATTATTCGGTTCTAATAATGTTGATAATCATTCATAGATGATTGACATTTCTTTGCCGATACGGAGGATTGCACGCAAATGTAATATATGTAGGATCGAATTACTAATTGTAAGTAAATATATTCTGCACTGTAGGAATGAGATATGTAATTTATTCATTCGCAATGAATCAAAATTATTTAAGATCGGGATAACAGTCCCGTTGAGAATTCAGAAGGGTCCGTGACCTTAGGTAAAATGATCATATATATCTTATCACGAAGAATCTAATAATTCGTGCGATTTAATTCAAAGTAATGACATCGCGTGATAACCCGCTCGTAATTTACCTGTTCTCATATATGGCTATATAAAGAACCCCGATCCTAAAGTATGGGCAGTTAGGCAATTTTTCGGTCATTACTTTGACAAATGCGACGTTTCAGCGTAGTCCCATAGCAGAGCAAAATGTTCCAGTGAAAAATACATTTTGGGAAAAAAAGAGGGAAAGTCATTCGCTCCTCCTTATCGTGGGAGTTTTCATATCCAAAAGAGGGAAATGTCTAGCCTCATCTTGGTATTTGGACGACAAGCAAATCAGGGTAATGAAACTTTCAAGGAGAAATAGAAAATTTTTACGTTTCGCTTGAATTCAATTAATTTTATAAAATATTTCGAAATAAATTCCAATATCAGAAACTTGACAGCGAATTGATCTAGATAAGCGATACTCGAAAAATATAGGCTGCAGCTTTTACCGTATTTACGGAAAATTCTGGTGTGCACGTGGATATGTTATTTTTGGGTAACGATAACGTTTATCAGTAACTAGACTTTTTTTTTAATCGACGCCAATCCTGACGATACCTTAAACGATGATTGCGCAATATCATACGTCATTATCAATTACGGCCTTATCTTTTTTGTCATCGATGACAATGACGTATACAATTGACGATCGATAATATTAATTTACAAAAGAGTCACTTATTTGCCATTCTTACTGAGTATTTTCACCGATTCCATAGTATTATTGACATTTGTTTGTTCTATCAGTATAGAAAAGCCTCTATTTATGTACGTCCGTAGATACAAGTTTGGAAACTCTCAAAAACAAACCTGGATGAATACAATACCGACACGAGACAAAAGGCTGTACAGGACAAAAGGACTTTTGTAAATACATCGTAGTTTCAAAGGGTTAATGCATCTTTGGAAATGATCGATAATACCTATAGCATTATTAACAGCGATTCATCGTCTTTAACACTTTTTCCAAATCAACATCCCGTGAAGCCATGCACACCGAACGCGAGGTAGCAAATTTTTTGCATATCGCCAGCAGATAGTTACTTTAACATATATATAATCCCAGTAGATTTAATTAACTTCATTAAGTAATAATCGACAGCGCGAAAGAAAATAAAGAATATTGCAAATTTTACACGTGTAATATAACAGCGGGCAGGATAAAATTGCAAGATAACTTTAATTTCGATTTTTCGAGCAGTAAAGTTAATTATACGAAATTACGTACACCGCAGTTTTCACTTTATCACGATTAAAAAATATTATGATTTAATATCTCGACTTGATTATACAGTGAAATATCACTATTTTCAGACAGACTGCAAATTTTAGTTAATTCCTATGCAGCCACGACAAAAGGAAATTTTTACGAGTGCAAATATTGACTCATTCGTAAGATTCTCATTTACCTCGAAAACAAGGGTGGCGAGGTATCGTTACGATGTGCATATACTGTAAGGGGTGGAGAAAAAAATGGAGCGATAATAAGGGGAGGTTCTTCCTTGCGAGACTCGTCCTCGGCATTGTCGTCAAAGTCGTTAGGCGTCCCGACGTCGAGACGAGGAAGTTTGCGTTGAGGGTTGGGAGGGTTGTTCGCGCCTCATAAGGGTGGAAGGGTGGGTCTGGTTAAATTTTGGCGAGAAAAACGGAAACGAGTCCATAAATAATGCATCCATTTATAAACGATTCGAAGAAGCCCACGGCGATGGCGGCGTCGGCGTCCATAGGTAGCTGGAGTGAAACGTGCAGAAGGAGTAAGGGTGGAGGGGCATCCCCTTGGCCAAGGGTTGTAGGTATTCACTACTGCACTTAGATGTAGTTGGCTGCAGTGGGTCGACCTATCGTGGGTTTGAGTGTATAAATGCAGAGACAGACTTGGATGCGAGGGATGGGGGTGGGGGGTCAAGCGTTACTCCGTATGCAGGGGAGAAAATGGGCCAAAACCGAGTATGGAACGACTTGGTACCATTCCATTGGTATCCGGAAGCGTCTCGACGTCAGCGTCGACGTTGGGCTCCTGAGGCACTTGAGTTTATTTCCCACCTAGGAACGACCTTAATCTGTTATAAGATTTCCAAGATTCAGTGTGGTATTGGGGGTCGAATTAATTAAATTTGAATATTAATATAACCAAGGGAGATGACAATTATTATATCTGTAAAGGTTGACGGATGTCGCTGCTGTTGTTGATAATAAATATTGTCCTACGATTGTTATCAACTTTGATTTATAAGGGTGCGCATTCCTTTGAGCGAGTGTCTTCCCTTCGACTTGCCGGAAGTCTAAGGACGTCGATTACGAGAGCTACGGATAGCGTACCCTGTGCTTTCATATTAGCTCTAGAGAGTCCCCCTTACCTTACCTAATTGCGGGGTGGAATCCAAATCTGACAGTAACAGAGGGTTAATATCCTTGGTTCTGCTCGTATACCGTCTCACCATGTAGATATATGTATAGAGAAAGGACGGATTCTCCCTATTTTCATCTCTACCACATTTCTATATCTATGTATATAGGTTATATATATGTATACCTACGCTTGCTCTAGTAGTCACCCTTCAACCTCCCTTTCATTTTCTCTCACTGACTCTATATGTATATTCTTCTTCTCTATGCTACTCTACGGAACCGGTCCTTTACGACAAGGGAGGAGCGCACTGCCATTTTCTATGAATGCTTTTCATCTGGTGACTCCGACTCCTTTTGATTTTATTAAGAGAAAAATTGTGATATTATTTCGAAAGAATAACAAATGGGATCAAAGTTTCGCATACTTGTTAGTCGAATATGTTTTGATAATTTGGGATAGAACGTTGATGTATGTGATAGAATTTTTATAATATTTTGTTGCAAATTTTTTTTATGAGGTAATTCGTATATTCGTGAAAAGATCATGATTGTATTGCATGTAAACTCTGTGCCGTCGACTTCACAGCCACCTATCGCAATTATCGCTCGACTCTCTGAACTTCGCACACGTTAATCAAACCCCTCGCCAATTTACATACAAGTTACGCGACCTGAAAGATGTACAACGTATACATATACCGGGTTATTCAGAATTTTAGATGGTGCATTTGGGACGAATCACCCGGTAGAGTATATCTGACACAGTCGCAAATTTTCTATTATAACAATAGAAAGGATTAGATTGAATTTGGCCGATAAAATTCTTGACAACGTTCTTTAACATAAACCACATTCGCGATATTATAGTCACTCGGTATAATGAATTCAGTAATATAAACATAAATAATTCCAAAATATCAGTGTAAATCGAGATACGATAATTATTTTAACGTTGAATTTTGCTATTATGATTTCTTTAAAAAATTTTGAGCATTATATTTCCATTACCGAAAAATTTCGGTCCTAGCGTATCCAAAAGCCGGAAAGTTTCTTATCTTCGCAAAATAATGTTACACCGTGTATAAAGTATCAGAGGATAGCACAGTTTGAGGGTAACTTTCAAAGAATCCTTACAAAAGCCAGAACTCAGTTTCCTCGTGCAGGAGAAGTCACTTCTTCTTCGTCGTCCCATCTCACAGTGGAAACTCGTTCCGGCACAGAGCGCAGCATCCCTTAATGACTTCTACACCTATATTACAAAGTAGAAGAGGTTCGTTTACCTAAGACGTATGACGAAACATTCTAAACTATAACGATAATACCTTGCCACCTTCCTGCACCCTGGCTACTCGATGCCCAGTGAAAATAGTCATTAAATCTGACTATACAAAATGTCACAAAAAACCGTAACTTCGTTAAATACAAGAATATAAGACCAGCAAACATACCGGATATGACTGATAGACGAACAGGAACAGCAGAAACAAAATAGAGGAAACGAAGAGAATGCTCTTTTTTTTATGAACTAAATTATATATAACTGAAATAATTTTGATTATCGTAACGAACCCACAAGCGATTGTGAACGCAGCTTTAAGAGGTTTAATTGAGAAGGAGCGAAGTGGACCAGCCAGAAGAATTAGGTTAGGCTAGGCCGATCAAGGTTAAAGAGGGGTAACGGATGGCGACGGAGGTGACGGTTTGTCAGGGAGCGGCCGGGGGGGGTCCTAGGGGGATCGCGGTACGGGATAGGAGGTGGATTGTTCACGTGGCATTTATATACCCAAGGAAACCTAGAATTTGTGTAGTTATGAGATAACAATTTAATCTGGAAGTCCAATTACGGGGAAATCCGTTTGCTCGATCCGCTGTTAGGTAACCGACTCGTTTGACCGTGACAGGAATAATGGAGTGAGGCGGCGTTTGAGTCGATCTGTAGCTGCCTCCCAGGGATAAGCAAGACTGATGAGATCCTAACCCTCGGCTGTTCGCCGTTTTCTGCCCACTCCGTTCCGCCATCAAGACAAGTTAATCAGCGGGAACCACCAGGCACCGCTCCCATTTTTTGGCCAATCACTCAAGATTCAACAAATTAATGTTCATTCAAATTCAATCGGCAACGAATATTCGCTATGCACTCTACTGTCACTTTTATGGGTAGCTGTACGGTACTTCTGTGTGCACGAAAGATACATGCTGGATAGTCGATCGCAAATAAATCTTAGCATTTTATCATTGAATATGCCTTATCTACCTTTGTTAACTTTGCCATCCCACTTTTTGTCTTATGGTCATTCTCCTTAGTGGACCGTCTCTGTAAAGCACGATATACTGAGATTGTCTTTTTTTAACCCTCTTTATCTCCTTAGCCATTTTCAACCCTCCTGGAACATCCGACCGTCTCTTTATTTCGGACAACCCCAAAATAATTCAGGATGATCTTTTCTTTTCCTGGTAACGTCAGATTCCTTATGGTTTACCTTTGTTCTCTAACTTTGTTTTATCTTGGATCTTTTTTTTCTCTGTCTCCTTATGGTGTTTTTATTGAATCATGGTACCGGTGGAGGATATTGCGACTCTGGAGTATATTAATAAACACTATGTAAATTGACGGAAGAAAGTTCTGGATGATCTTGTTCTTTTTTTTACTTTTATTATATGTAATTTTGTTCTTACATCTTTATAGACCCTAGTTATCTTTGAAGAAAATTTATATTGTAATTACTTAATTTTAGTGACATTCATAGTAACTAATAATGCTTTCGATTGGTAGAATTTTCCTGATACGAGTGCGAGGTGCAGCTTGGTATTTTTTTTTATTAACAACATTTTTGCACAACCTAGAAATGTGACGTGGTGCAAAATTGCACTGGTATGTACAAACATTTTACATTCGGTGGCAAAAACACTTGGTCGATTTAATGTGTTAAGATGGAAAAATTTCATTTTATATTGAAAGTGTGAATTAAAAAAATCAATTATTAAGTAATATCAATCCGTTTATAGTATATTTTTGTTTCGATTAACATATTTAAAAAAATTTTTTATTTTCGCTTCATCTTTCATTTTCCCTGAAGGCTCCTCGTGGCACAGCAATCAACTTCCTTCTGTTTTCTCTGTGTTTTTGTTCCTTGGATCATTTTTTTGTTTCCTATCCTCAGTCAAACCTCCAAATTTTATTCCATCACCAACACACGAGTATAGGTCTGCACGATTACATTTTTTCTAATCAAATCCCAGATAGAAAACGGGAATCCTTCTTAGTCTAACCTGAATAATGTCGATCCTCTGGATTTCCACGGGAGCCAATCCCACTTCGACGGACTCTTCTTTTTCTCCTATCCACAATGTTCAGCTCAGACTGGGACGCGCCGAAAGAAGGATCAGCGTCAGCAGACTTCCGGTACGCTACAGTTCGAGACGTAGAAAAGATGCAGTCCTCTAATCGCCTTTCCAAAGAATCCCACATACTCCCACCGATGTAAACTCAACACAGATTTCCATAGCAAGCCAAGACAAAATCTGTAGAATCCTATATTAACTTAATAAGATAATCTCAAAAATAACAAAGTGCTCATATTGGTTTTAAACAAGAATTTTTAAGTTTTGTACTATTCATATAGTGGATCGATACAAGAATATCAAAATCTTGGAATTATCGTGCAATTGATTTACCTAATTGCTTTATACCTAAGAAAGTTTAAAGATTCGTTATCAATCAGATTTCCATTAAATTCTCTCTACATTTATTTTATACGTTCTTGGAATCGGTAATTACACAGGAAGGTAATTTAAATTTAGTTTTCCCGGCTGCGAAGATACCCTGATATTTACACGCTACAGTGTAGATAATTTCAATGTTACACGAGATGGATGGTAAGGGAGATAAAAAAAGCATATATAGAGGTAACTCGGCCGGAAACTGTATCTTCATGTTTTTTC
The DNA here is from genome assembly GCA_030142635.1 of Trachelus troglodyta. Taxonomy (NCBI): domain Eukaryota; kingdom Metazoa; phylum Arthropoda; class Insecta; order Hymenoptera; family Cephidae; genus Trachelus; species Trachelus troglodyta. Next base: position 951,307 of record JARQTJ010000520.1, on the reverse strand, counting down.
ATCTCTTGTACACAGTAACGGATGTAAAAGTTCCAGAGAATATTTTGAAATTTCATTACGTTAGTTTTTTGCTCGTCGAAAGAGAAACGTCGAATCAATTTCGATCAAATTTATCTGATTTTAAAGGGAAAAAAAAGAAAGTGCTGCCATTTCCGTAACGCAATTACCATATCCCAGGCTTCACCTCTTTACTCTTTTACTTTCCAACGTTATATACCCAAACCATTCGAATACATTTAGATTTTTTTTCAAATGGATTGACCGATTGATTTATCCCTCTGTATATAAGAATGAATTTAAATATTTTATTTACATTACCGATAAACCATGCTGTTTACAGTACTGAGAATTAGGTTAAGTTGAATACATGAAAATTATACCTTTATATAGAAATAAAAATTTCCCTCCGAAATTCATTAAATAGAATATATGAGCAGATGATTATTTTAAAACTATTTATAGTTACATACAATTGTTATTTATTAAAGAAATTTGACTCTAAATTTTGCTATTTATTAATTAATTTTTCAAAAAGTAATATCAAATTAATCATCGGTCCTTTACTGTACGTTTGTCAATGGGACTTGAGAGTAACTTAAATACAATTATAGTGTTCGTCATTTCCATGAACCAATTCTAATTATTGGTTCACCTCAAGTGGCGCCTTCAATAATACGTCGTAAGGGTGCGTATGTGCGCACTCGTCAAACAGAAATATATGTAACTTATTTCAAAGTCTTTTTATAAAAGATTTCAGGTACCCGCGCTAGAAAGCCCTCCATTTCGCGTCATAAAGCTTTCCCTTCGCTATTCAATTAATGTGATTGCGACGAAAATTTCAGATATTAATTTCTAGGTGCAAGAATTCAAAATCAAATCGTTAATAGGCAAAGTAATTACGGTAGCCTAAACTCCACGCCCTATTTCACATCCATAATTTGAAAATTAAAGTAAACCCGTTGAGGACACGAATAGTTGTATGCCGTTGTAAACGGCAGCGTGCGTAATATATTACGTAACAACGACATAGGCCGCATCCCCATGGCAGATCGAAATGTAAAATTTTTTTCCACTGATAATATTTTCAGCAAAATAATGATATATAGCGCATAGAAAAGTGCTATCGTCACCGTGGGAATTTTCGCCGATTCAAAGGTCGACCCTAGGTCCTTTCAGTGGCTCTTTTGCTCCCTCAGTCTATACCTTAAATAAGGGTGGTTTCCATGAGATGCTCACCATCGAATTTCTTGCTGGTGAAGCGACCCTCCCTATTCTGAGAAAGGTTCTGAAACCTTCCGAGACAGACACCGCGAAGACAGCGTATTCCGAGGTTTCGTGGGAACTAGGAACTGGCTTAATCCACATTTACTTATTGTCCCTTTCCCACAGGATCAGGAAGACAGAGCGAACTTATGGGATAAAACGATTCCGTATAGTGTTGCTCATAAATAATCTGGCGCACTCTTGTTAATTGAGTAATACGAGTAAATGTCCGTGAAAGATACGATAAGGGGAGAATATTTATTGATAAGTAATATATAGATATATTGATAGGTATAATAGAGAAATTCTGAGCGGGAATTAATTAAATGAAGAATACGAAAAAGTTTCAAAAACGAAATAAGAGTATAGTGAATAATAATAAAGAATGTGGCTATAGGTGTATAAGTATATTTTTTACAATTAGATGAAACAAGTGACGTCATCATTTGTATATAAACCCGAGGGCACGTCGGGCTCGCCGACGCCGTGGCGTCGCAGAATTCCATGCCAACGGCGAAAACAATTCGTTGGCTTCCCCTCTAAATAACTCGTCGCACGTGTCTGCTAATTGAGAAGTACGAATTTAATTATTCGTGGTCTCGCGCCCAGGGCTGTAATTCGTGGGCGCCGCGGGGCGACTAGAGTTCAAAATCAATTCCAGTATGCTTCTCAAACCTGTACGCAAGTTTTTGAAGCACAGTGAGATTTCGAGAAAATAATTTTATTTTACCATGGAAATTTAAACGTGCACGGCGAACTTTCTATTGAGACTAACCGGTGACAAATCGTGTTGCGTACCACGTTATTTTGAGAATTTTTGTAAAAATTTAAAAATCGTATCCATTCGTCCCATTCTCCAAGACCATGAAAAGGAGGCCATTGAGGCGAACTTGGTTCAAAGCGCCGTTTGTCCATCGTGTGTAACTCGCAATAAGACCACCTTCCGATCAGTTACTATAGTAGAATTGTGGGCCAAAGTGCAATGAGGGGGCGTGGACTTTGCTTTGAACCCGAAATAGCCTCAAAAGCCATTGCAATTCTTTCAATAAGATCGTGCTTATTCCGAAATCACTGTATATCAGTTGACCTCTGACCTGATTGTAGCTTTATTCTTTTATTTGCTAAACTCTGGACATCGTAAGAAAAAGATTCAAGTAGCTAATACTTTAATTGTAAGAGGTGAGAATGAAAATTTGAGGTTTTTAAAATTAAAAATTTTTTGATTTTATTGACTTATGAATTGTTACGCAAATCCAGTATAGCAATACGCATATATGTGGAAGCTGCGGCAATATTCTAAGGACAGAAACATTATTCGTATTTAGTTTAATAGACCTCATCCGCCGTGTGAAGTCGACTATTTCCTTTCTACCAATCAACCAGCGAAGCTTTCGCCGAGACGGAACTTTAATTATCGTAGTTTCAACGTTATCAGGCTGAGCTGGGGTAGTGTCGTGGTGATAAGTTTTGTAATACGGAAATTACAGTAAATACCTACTACCTCGCGCGAAATCGTATTCCAGCTAACATCGAAAACTTTGCATTATCTTAAAGCCAAGATTGGCAACTATACAAACGAAATATCAAACGAGTTAACGACTACAACGAAGTAAAGTGATGGAAGCATTAGAAAATATCATTATCAAAATTCGAATAACGTTTGCTAAAAATTTTCGAAATATCATAAATTATCTTTGATCTTCATATAACCCTGTACCCATACACGCAAGGATACGTTCCGAAGCTTATATTCGCATATACCCCTATAATACAAAAACATATATATATCGCGAATCCTTTCACATAGTACGATCAGTCAGAGTATAACGCACATACAGGGTGTTCCAAAATTGCGGGACCAACGGGCTTCGCTGCACCATCCAGTAGGCATCCAGATGCCCGCTTCAATTTCTTCCATGCTGTCCAGAAACAAAAGTAAATTAAAAGCAGTTCGTAGATCCTACCAATACTTTCAGTACCACATTCTAGACTCACGTTGGTCAACTTTAATCTGCTCCCATTTAAACTCTAATACCGTGTTCGACTGAATATACTCGGAGCGCACTAACGGCAAATTCCGTAATATTTGGCCAATAACACGATCGAAATGTAGGCAATCAGTTCTCAGTGCATATCGAGTTAATCGATTAGAAAACGCTATAAGCACTTTTGCTCAAATCGAAGATCATTTTCGTGATCTACTTTGACTCAGCAATACTGACATATCCGGTAGGTTCGTTAATTTTGAGACGCCCTATATGCGCATACTATGTATTTATATATTCTCTAACCCATCATAAAAATGTGTTATCAGTATTCCTAGTACGTGCACAAGTAGTAAATAGGGGCAGATACGGATACATTCATTCCATAGGGAAAAGGTGTCTGGGATGGCCTGACGGATAATACAGCAAAGTGTACTCCGTTCTCTTACACCTGTTCCCTACACCTTTGTACCAGAGTCTTGGGAATATAATTGGAAAACATTAGCTAAACGCAGTAACAACTTTCGTGGGAATCACGAGTCAAGGGACTATCCGTTAAAGAAAATCCATTAGATTCATAAAATCGAATCGCAAGGACATTCATAGAAAATCGTTTGTTTCTTCTCAAAAGCCGATTTCCTAAGAGCATGATAAATATCCCAAAGCACTCTACGTTCCTATAACGTTTTTCCATGATGACGGTAAAAGGGTTGTTTAAATTCCGAGATGCGCGTCACCTACCACAGAGGGTAAAATTGACCCCAAGGAATACTTTAGTAGCTAGTGTAGATACTTGATTCACAAGGAAACCTTGGTAGGTGTCCACCTCCGATTTTTTTTGTTTTCACATATATTTTAGTACTCGAAAAACTAAGGGACACGTGTTTTTTATTATCGGCCCAAATTGAATTTTTGGGGGTGAAAACCACCCGCGAAAATTGGGGTAGTAAACACCCATTTAATTATTTCACATATAAAAGCGGTATCTTTCAAAATGAAGCCAACTGTTTTTTCGGGTTTAGGTATACAACATATGTGAAAACGAAATAAATCGAAGGCGGACACATACGAAGGTTTCCTTGTGAGTCAACTAGATGGACAAGTATTTCTCGGATGCTTGCTTGGCTGTTTGGCTAGTTGGCTGGTTGGCATTACCCTGGCTGAGAGGGGTTAAAGTTGGTTGATATAACGTAAAAAGAAGTGGGTAGAGTAGAAGTAAGAAGAAAAAAAATAGGGTGAACGTTCGAATCGGTTCCCTTTACGAGCGTACATGGAAACCAACGCAGTCCCCGGCCGTTCTCTGATTCGCGTCTTCGAACTTTATTATAACGTACGGACTCTTAAAGGGGAGGCGAATGATGCCCTCCGGTTATCTTAACTTTTAGGGTTCTCGTGTGGCTTATCAGCTGGCCCTTATCGAGGGTTATCAACGTCCTACCCTGCTACCTCTCTTGAAATCTCTTTGGATCGTTGTTATTATAGGTAGATGTGCCAGATGAATTTCGAACTGTAATATTGAGGTGGCTGTATATCTATAGGTATTGTGCGATTTCAAATTATTTAATATGTATATACATATTACATACTGTTAAATTGATACTCGTACGTAAGTGAATATATGCATTGTATGTTACTAACGGAATGAATATCGATGAAGGCTGGAGAGTCAGATGGAATGATAGTGAATAATTGACAAGAAGCGTGATGAAAGCTTCAAACGATTTTCAATCCATCTGTTCGTTATTGTAGATATTATTCATAATCGACTTTTCAGTCAATCGAATTGACCGTACCTGTATGAAAAGTCTTGGCGTCGTTTGGAATCTTGGATAGTTTCTTGATAGTCAATTAAATTACTACACAGCGTATAAACATTATCGGACTTGACACGAAGGGGTCATCTTCTTATAGGTTAAAATGCAAAGCAGTCCCCTGAATGTAACTGACAATGGTATCCAAATAGAATAAAATAGAATAGGCTTTTTAAATTTTCAAAAATATATAATTTTTATAGTATAGGCATTCGTGGTAGGACCAGATATTGTTTTTAGTATGTTCTCTCTATAATTTACTATAGTAACTATATTAGAGTCTAATTGTACTTAGAGTACATTAAACTCTCAACATAATCAAACAATGGAATTACTACCCACTAACGGTGAACCATTAATAACATGACGCACAGTTACTCTATTCAATTTTCAACTACTGTTCTACATTTCAATAGGGTAAAGTTGGTTGTATAATAAGGGAACTTCTAAATCGAGGATTTTCGCAAGTTGATAGATACGAAGCGACACACTTAGTTTCTTCTCGTGCCTTCGCCCGAAATTCCGTTCGGTCGATCAGCAAGCGATGCTAAGAATTCTGCGGGTTTTTAGACCTCCAAGAAAGTGGAGAGGTTTAACGTCACGTAGAAGATGCCTCCTGTCGCCGCCCGTCTTCTGGAACGCAAATCGAAACAACTTTTAAACCATTTCGGCCTGGGCGTCTCTCGCGGTTAATCAAACTGGGAGGAGCCTCGGCTTCCCTGTGGAAATATTCATTGGATAAAGTTGCCAAGACCCAAGGACCCTTCGCTTACTCGACGTTTCTTAGCAGGTAAAATAATCTTGGAATTAAGTCGACTGAAAACTTCAAAAGGATCCAGTTTAGGTACTTGCTGCTTTGCTCCTTCGTTAATTTTCTAGTTCTTCGTGCCGGTTGACGGGTTGGTACTAGGGTCGTTGGATGAACGTGCCATATACGTATATATATATATATATATATATATATATGATACAAGCAAAGCCAATCCCGATCGTTAGTTAATCAAAGGGGGTTCATTTCCGTCCTAACAAAAAGTCATGTCCACCGGAGCTCTTTGGGGTAAAAAACTTTCTTATGCAGTTGAGTGAACTTCGAGCAGGTATATATACCTATATAGGTTTGTATATATATATAGGCATGAATTGATATATGGTATATAATAGACGTAAAATAAAAGGGATATAATACAGCAAGCGTCTGAAACGTGGATGAGGATTATCAAAAGAAAGCGTACGCGATAATACCGGCTTGTTAAAGTGACTCCATATATTTAGTAGGAATCCAAGGGGAAACTTTAAAATTCTCTTTGCGCAACTCCGTAGCTACAGAGTCTACTTCCCGACACGTCTAGCACCAGGAGCGTTTAGAATCTAGGGAAATGATTTATGTCCCAGCAGGACGTACCGTGCGAACGTGGAGTGAATTAGTCGGGATCTCCTTTCTACGGCTGCTCGCCGTCGACTCAGCGAGTACGTTTTCTCTCTCTCTCTCTCTCTCTCTCTCTCTCTCTCTCTCTCTCTCTCTCTCGCACTCCTCTGCCATTATTTTTCAAACCTTTCTCTTTACTTACTCAGCTGGCCTCTTCTTTCAAAACCACTTTTGTCCTTAAGCGTCGTGAACGTTAAATATTCAATCAGCCAGTGCCCCGAGCGCTAAAACCAAAATCCTCGTTGCTGCACGTGTACTGGGTCCTACTTCCGGTTCTAACCTCAACGTATCCGTAAAATCTGATGTGACAGAATCAAAGTTCTTAACGCGATTAGCAAGTCTTACTGCTTCCTTTTACTCCATAGTAGGTAGATACTGGAATTTATCCTTGACGCGATCGCTCGCATTGCTACTGCGATGAATATTCAGCTTGAGACTCGTAGCTGGCTAGAATTCCTAGTTCGGGACACATTTAATGAAGAATCCTTTTTTATTTTATAAGAGAAATGGTCTTTATACTTCTTTTTTACTCCTCGAAGACGTACAGTCCTTATTGTACCTTAAACAGAAATAAAAGGCACGGCATAGTCGGTACTACTTGGGATGAATAATACAGCAACGATTTAACACACTTTGAATCGTCATCAAGCACAATTTCTATTAAAGCTACAGCACTGAATTTACGCGACGAAACGAAACGTTACGGTCGACTAAGATGTTACTTTAGATACGTTAACGTTGGCTAGTTGGAAGTGGAGTAAAGCAGACCTTCAGGAGAGACAAAACTCGAGCCTTTACGCGGAATCGAGACTAAATTTTTATATAGGAAAGATCGTTGCCAGATTAAACAGCTATTGTCTTGAATTTTTTGAATTTTTTGTTCTATTATTTCTTATTTAAGAAATACTGTGTATCGTAATGACTCGTACAATACGTAAGCTGGATATAAAATTTACTGCATTATTCGATCCAATAATAACAGGGTATTATACTTTCGTCGATAGTTACCAGACAGTTATGAATACAAAGAGAGAGAAACGTCCTACTGCCGGCAAGAGATATCTATTGCGTTTTGTAAAAGATAAATACCTCTAAGCGAATTAAAATCGTCTTTCCGTATCATTGACGGTGCCTCATTACTCTTTCCGTTTGTGCGGAACGGCAGAAGGATCTTCAAGCCTGACAGAATTTGTGGAACCCAACGTTCTCGTTAAGACAGCTCGTTACGTTGCTTTTACGACATTATTATACGAGAGTACGAATCCTCTGCGAAACTGACGATTACTGCGCGTAATTTCCGCACAGAGGATAGACACACGGTTGAGCGTTCGGTCCGGGACAAACGGAAGTACCATCGACTTACGGATGAAAGGGACAGAAAGATATCAAGGCAAAAGAGTCGTCTTTGTTATAAATAATAATTAATAATTTCTATGAAAATTCTTTCATAATTTTTTGCCCAATTTAAATGTATAAAAATATAAACCAAAAATAATTATTAATATCAACTTATCTATTTTTCTTTTTGAACCAGTAAATACTATCGGCACCGGCAAAGTTCTCGTACCTGTCGTAACGTGGCAGAACGAGCGTTTAAAAAGATACAAAAATGCTTCGCATTCCCTAGATTCACATGCATAGAAAATTTGTCACACATGTACATAAAAGTATATCTGTATATTGTGAACGGCATACCCACGTGCTCGTATATAAAATTGACGGAGAAAGGAAGTCAAGCTGCGATGCACGTGGCGTGCCTGGAGGTTGGAAATAAGGGAGTCGCACGGCGTCGTCCCCGGGGCGTCGTAGCCGAGCGACGGTAGCGTCGCGATGTTTTACGAGGTGGCGAGCTGTGCCAACTATGTCTCGTTATATTAGATTTTACTGGAAGCTCGAGGCGCCGCATAAATTCGTTAACCAATAAAATCTTCATTGCGCGGTATAATGACGACCACCTCTGGCTCACCGATAATCCTTTGTCAGCTGCCTGTAGGTTAGGACGGCTGTTGTTCTTTGTAGGGTCTGGCGAAGTCCATTTTTTTAAATTGATACATCGCTCGGTAGGTGGCGCCACTGTCGTGCGGAAAGAAACGGCTCGTTTCGTAGACCGTTAAACGAATATCGTCATGTGGTTATGACGTTTCGGTTTTACCTTTAGAATAAAGCGGGACACGTCGGGTACCTGAAAAAAATCATCGGTTTCAAATATTATTTCGGGGGGTCAACTGACCACTTGGATTCTTTCAATCTATGTTCCAATATCGTATATCAAAACAAATTCGCAATTTCGAGTCCGTGCCGACGTTCCCAATTGATATCTCGATTACATCTACCTGTATGATATTTTAGTATCACTTGAACAGCCATGAGAACGCAGTCAATAACGTATCTCAAATTCCATTTATTATTGTGATGCCTTTCTGACGTTCGTTTGTTCTCGCAATGTGTATATACATATACTATACATATATTGATTCGTTTAAACGAAGCGAATACGACAAAAAGTCTGGGGTGCAACTGGTACGTGGATGTCTATCAATCTCTTTTAATTGTGTCAAAATGAAAATTTCATGTCAGTCGATTAATCGGTTCAGTGAAGATTATTCGATAACATAATTAGCAATAACAGTACTAGGATTATTGAATTATTTATAAGAGGATCGTATATTCTTGGTTAATTTGAATGCGAAATATCATTTGGAGATCCTAAATCAGAATCTGTCCATATCAATGGTCATGTTCGTGAACTCTCGCCGGTTCACTGTTTATCTACTAATGAACGTCTCCCTATCTGGCTCCACTGTTTCCTCTAATTGAATAGTACATTGGTAATGACGTTTCCTATTCTTGGATAATGTTACGTTTACGAGTGCAATTGTCATTTAATGCGTAATTAACTGTCATAAAAGAAAATAACAATCGAAAATTCGAATAAGGACTTAAAATTACAATTACGTCTCTCAAAGATTATTATTGAATATTCTAATTAAAAATAAAAGACAATTAAGTCCCTCGATGTTCCGGGTACACGATGTTTCTATTTTTCTCTTTACTCTTCGTATCTCTCTCTCCTTCCATTCTTCGTTCACTGCTTACAAGGTACTCTGAGAAAAAAAAAGGAAAAAAGAAACATTGTTTGAACACCCTCATTTTCGTCCACGCATTGGCGGACCAAAAGCTTTATCCAGTAAATCCAACGGTAAACATTACGTCACGTCAAAGAGAAACTGGCGAAGCTTTAGAAAGAAAGAAATCGCTGATAGGATGTCAGGTGGACTTAGAGGTAACGTAACGGCGAAACGTCGGCAACGTCATGTTTGATTAGATCAACTATTGGGAGACACCTGGTACACATCAGACAGACAAACCTGTATAAACCTGTATAGACCTGTACAAACGTAATTGCAACAACGTTATTACAAAGCACGATTTGAAATTTCAGCATTGCCACGTCTACGCACGCAGACGCGTAGACAAACCAATTTTGCGTTTCCGAGCGGATGCACTTGAGTTAGCATACCTACTGTCAGTCCACGGGAATGAAGTGGATTTCGGGCGTGTAAATACCAATCGTACAACCGGCGTCTCGTCCAGGTTAGAAATTCTCTGATCAGATGTGATGATCGTGTAAAAGTGTAAATGTATGGGGCCCATCTATATGTATATAAATATAATACAAATTAATTAATAGCTTCATCTTCATAGTGAATATAATATATCTAGGTACAGGTAAATATAAGAGACGTATTGACATCATGTCTGATTACGTGGGACAGGTGATTGAATATATTTTGCTAATTAGGAAGTATCAATCAGCTGTTGATTATACCAGTGGATATTTTATAAAACATCCAAAATAAATGTATGTTAAGGATTAAATGATAAATGACTGGATGTTCTGTGGATATATATTTTTCATTCCTTTAGTCTCTTTGGAATTTGTAGCATCGGACAGCACTGTTTATAATAATAGGAAATAATAGTGGTTTGTATAAGTAGGAGTTATTGATATTCAAATTGTTATGGTCTGCAACTCTATGGCGATTCCAGTGGAGTTATCTGTACTTTATTTTCAGTGTGATAAGTTGATAATTAACGACTTAAATATAAATACTCATATAAAAATGATCACGAAAACACCTTTAGATAATCGTAATGGTTAAATTGGTTCATATTTTTCTTTCACCAAATATTATACAAAATAGTACTGTGATAAAGAATGTACCTTAAAAACATTTACACTCAATTGGCAGACGGTACGAGCCATATATATATATATATATATATATATATATATATATATATTTATCGGATTGTATGGAAGAATACGAGAACCTTAGTATTTAGAATGGTACTTTACACACAGTTCCGGACCTGCATCGGTAACAATGGAAACGAACAATTAGCATTCCCAATTTAAAATTTTAACGAACAGAAACGTATAACCTTATATATAGTCATTGTAGTTGCGGGGATCTGATTTAACGAGGAGGATAAGTCCGATTCCGCACGGCCATCAGATCCTCCCTAGCGACTTTTTCCTAACCAAAAAAAAAAGGTATAAGACTCTTTCTGCTAAAAAGGGAAGAGTGGACAGTACGCGCGCGCACACACACTGTTCCTATGCTCGTTCTCTCGAAGATGAAAATTAATTTCCTCCGTTGATACTCACTCAGCCAGACAGAGAACCTCGAGCTTTTCACGCTGCGCCGCCTTTGTCCGCTTCCTTTTACGTTACTCCCACGTTACTCCCATGTGTATCACGGTAGCGAATATATTGCATGGATACAATTTCGCTGTCGCGTAGGATCGCTGGAAGTTCGAAAAAAAATAGCAGCCATCAGACGCATATGATTTATATATAGCGACTAAACTCTTAACTATATAATTCTCAAAGTATCTATCTTCTAAAATACACGTATAAATAGTTAGTCATGGTGCACAGTTTTTAGCAGGGTAAGGAACGTCTGTTTAGAAGCAGAGTCTCTCGTATAAACATAACCACATGGTGAAGTACCTAGTGATTGTATATGTTACCAGTGAATAGTGCATAACGGATACCCTGATGGGACGTGTCTAACATTTAGTCGTTTAACCGATTATATCAAGTCATCCATGATGATACACCGTATTGTTGCTGCACTCTGTCTCTGTTCGGAATAAGTACTTTATTCACAGTGGGATGCATCTTAATAAAACAACTCCCTAGTGGACTCTTGAATTTCACGTGCAATACCGAGTATCCTAGTGTATTAGATATCGTAAATCATAGGTGAATATTATATTTACTGCGTATGCAGACCATTGGAAATAATAATTTGACTTTCACTTTTTTCAATAGGCATTATTACTTTTGTGAAACTTGCAGGAAGTCGTAGCATAGCTGTCAACCCTGTGATAAAAAGAAAGGGTACTCCAGGAGAGGGTAGAAGAGAACAAGGTGAGTAAAGACACAGGGCGAAGCTAGAGGAGTGAAGAGAGAAAGTGAGAAAAGATGGAAGAAAGTTTCTCACGCTGAAAACGAAAGAAACACGTAAAAGGCAAATGCACCGTTGGATTTCTTTGTGCGTGGCTGAAAGTTTCACCACCGTTGGTATGAATGTCTGCCGTATTTCACTGGCGCTTGCGGCGCGCCACTAACAATAAGTAATCAGGGTGTATATCAAGTAATTTTTCTTAGTGCATGAGACAGCTCGCGTTCCTTGGTATTACCTTAGTCTTCCCCTGTCATTATGCAACCTGCACCCTAGTCGAAACCGTAGAAAATATAAGAGGAATTGACGTTGGAAACTCATGGAAGGTATTAAGGGCCACTAGTGCGCATGCGCGTTCGTCACCTTTTGTTTTCTTTACGGAAAGCGAACTGGGACATCCTGGCTCCATTGTCTCACGAATCTCGTTTGTTACAAACGTTCCTGGATATTGCGGGGAGCTGGCAGCAACATTGAATTACGCATTCCAATGCTTTATAAACTGCTTGATAATCACTATACGTATGTCAGGAAGGACATCTCTTAATTTTAAGTTCTGTGCATCCTCGTCCAATTAAAGTCCATATACTGGTCTTATATTTCCAATGAAAAAGTATAACTGACAGAAATAGATCAGAGTTTAGTAGATAGGGTAGGTAAGAGAAATTACAAAGATTTTGCAAAATATAAGGAACATCAAAATTGAATTAGAATTAATAATCTTTTTTATGAGTAAACTATTTAAGTCTTTTATTTTTAAAAAACTGTGTACTCGACACTACAATTTTTGGATAAGCTGAAATATTATATAATACTTATCGATACGTGAAAATATTCAATGCCTATTCTAACCAATTGTCCTTGCATTTTTAACCAGCGGTAAGATGCATTCGCGAATGCGTTTAGTACACTCACCGCGCAAACTTGTAAACGCGAAATCGAACAACGAGAAAGCGACATAGGAGTGATTGCATGTAGAATAAATTGCCAGGATATCAACGCTCTAGCGTTGTCGCGCCGTGCGTGTATTTTTACTGATAGTCTAGAAAACATTGTGTGGTATACAATTTAGTTGCGATCGATCGAAACACGCACACAGGATTGCGTTTTGTCGATTTTTCCAAAATATTTTAATTCTCTACTGGTATCATCAACAGAGAACTCGACGATTGGATTACAGAGAATATTGTATATATATACGTGTGTGTGTGTGTGTGTAATAGCTTACGCAGACAGAATTTACGGAAAATTCAAGAGACATTTTACACGAGAAACGTTGATTGAAATAAAAAAAAGCAATTTATATTTCAACGTTTTTAAACAGCAGATGAACTTCTTTAGCCGCAGTGTAACACATAAAACATTCATAAGACGACATAATACTTCGTCCCGAAAATGTCTTCCATCATCCTCAGAATTAATGAGAATCGAAGAAATCCACCACTTCGCCGCAAATTAATTGAAATGCTTTCGAGTGTAATCCTGTCGCTATTCCACGAACGAAGTTAATTTCGTTATTGATCGATTGCCAGTTTCAAAGAGCCAACTCGACACCCTGATTCTACCATTTCGAAGTTACGTGAGATAACAGCGTCCCAGGCAACGACTGAACATCTATTCGAGCTTTCACTGTTTCTCAAAATCTCCGAAATATCTACGTTTGTTCAGGATTATGGCACTATGTTACTCCTACTATGGGAAATAATAGAAATCAAATGAAATCAATAATAATTCTAAACAATGGACCAGAGCAGAATTGCAGCTGAACGAACGAAAAGGAATAAATTTCTCCAAAAAGAAACGCCATTTAAAATTTCCCAATTGATATTTATTCAATCTCCCCCTCCATAAAAACAATATAATCACATGTGATATCAACCCTCGGAGATATTATGTAATCTGATAAATTAGCATATAGGTCACAGAGAAGGAACCTATACTAACTATACGTACATATGTACGTAATAAATCTATGTACCTCATGTACACGTATTGCATGTATACATATATAGCTTACTGTAATTTTACGTTAGTGACACTCGACAGAAGTACCCTCGACTTCGACGCAGTTCCTAATTAGTTTCTCGTATCCGATAAACTTTGAATTGCGTGACTTTACGATCCCAGTGGTTAAGGCATGGCGAGGTCACTTCGGGGAGGGTTGAGACATTTGTGGAGGCTTACGACTACTTAGCGCGCTTCTACTATACACCCTTTATATTGGCTGTCGAACAAATCTTATACCTAACCGACCTTCTGTAACGGCCTATAAACCTTTATGTATCGCTAAACGTTTACGGTTTTGTAGCTAAGAAAATTACAATATGATCCTTATCATTGGTAATAAATACTAACTAATTTTAATAGGGCCAGCCAGTGACTATATTGTACGACTAGTGAATCCATGTATATATATATACCTTCGTTCGGGTAGTATAGTCGTATCTATTGTGTTACTTGAAAAAAAAGTGGCAAAATAAAATGGCGGATTGTAACAGAGTCTGCAGGTAAAGAGGAACGTAGGTATATAGTCTACTCGCAGAGGGATGAGAAAAAGCGTGGATGCTTGCAATTCTCTGTACAGTTATATATATATACAGCCGGTATAGCGGCTAAGATCATTTGCATTCGTATAGCTGGCGGGAGTGTCTCGACACTTCTATGCGTTTCATTAAATTATGTGAACTATTTATCGTCCTGGGCTGTGGCGGGATTACACCCTGTACTTTGGAGTACCTACTACCTATGTATGTTGAACGTTATGAGTTTTCAGAGCGCTGAAACTGCTGCGATTAAATAAACGTTGTGGCTCATGTGCTGGATTCTTGTATATGAATAAGAGCACTGATATTTCCGTCCAGTATTATGCGTCCGATCGTTGATTCGTTTGCTGTCAAATTAGCCGAGATTGACCATAGGACAATGGAGGAAATGACGACAGTGAAGTAAATAATATATGGTGAGAAAAAAAAAAGTAGACAATTTTTTCTCAAATACGTGTCACGCGCAGCAAGCAGGAAGGAAGGTATTCTGACAGGATCGTTACGTATTGATGTGTCGAAAAAATAAAAAAAAAGTTTAAGAACGTAAATCAACCGACTGTCTGTTGCTGATCGGAACTGACTTTTCGGATCATCCCTTGCGCCGTTAGGGGTGCGCCTTCCGAAAAGAGGAGGCTGGGCAACGTCTAGAAAAATATCATGCCATTTCATACGTGAATGTCCAACTATGCCCGTATTTTTCGCGCGTATAGCTAAAACTTTTCTGTAAAACGAAGTAATTTAAAAAGTTTCTGCTCCGTGACATCTCGCGATAACAAATTATCCTTGCTCCATTATCCACAAATGCGATTATGATAAGAAAGAACGAAGTAAACTTTAATGCAGTGTGGGTTCGAGTTAGCGTGCGCGGTCTCGCGTTTCCTGATGCGGAGTATCGTAGCCATTTAAGATGACGTCACGAGGAACAAGAACAAGAAGGGATGTATATCCTTTAGATCCAGAGATTTCAAGGAACCTCCCATGCCTGCTGACGACCGTTGTGATAACCAATACCGTTATGTAGACCATCCCTGAATATCCCGTTTGCCAACCAACTGTGATTATGTACCTTCTAATTAGAGACGGGTACTCATAGGTTCCACAGTCTCGATATCAATTACGCCTAATTACTCTAATTCGTGCCCATTCCTACGTCAGGTTCAATCCTACGTTCCCTGTTATATCTCAGCGTTCCCATTCCTGCGATTCCCGTTCTTTAACAAATGAGAAGACCCAGATCGAGTAACCAAGAGATCTCATTAGCCTAAATGATAATTATCAATGTAACACCACACCGTAACCGTAGCTGTGCTTTCAGAATTTACTTTTCAATATTATCTTTTTCGCCCATTTCTCATGTAAAATAATTAAAATTATTTCTTACATATGCTCACTTAATGAGTCACGTATGACGTGTTTTGATATACGTATAATACGTTTTTATTTGTTATATATTGTAATCGTATATATAATGCATATGTGCTAAGCCGAGCGCAGGTAACTTAAAATTATTACGTACGGGTTATGAAATGATCATGTTCGCATCACGTTCGGTCCACAACGGCGTACAAGCTCTTAACGTTATCAAACGATCTTCTACGGTATTAACGGATTTGTTGAGATACGAACGATTAAACTTGTATGCGTAACGTTAACCAAGATTTACCTTGCTGTGATGCATACAGGTATCTCTAGGTGGTACCAACCTATCTCCCTGGCACCTACTAACGTATGCCAACAGGGATTTAGTTAACTGCGGTCCGTTAACTATGAAAGCTGTTGATGGTCCAGATGTGGATTTTGTTACGTTCGAGATAAACGTTACCGCATGAAAGTGATCGGGACTTGGGAATAACCTAAAATATTTTATTATGAGCTAGTAGTGTTATTTTTTTTTTAATAATTTTTTCATGTTATTTATGTATTCCATATATCAAAGGACAGCCGGAAGTAATGTCTGCACCAGCTTCTTGTTTCTTCCTTGAAATCCGGTAATAACCATTGGCAGACTGTATAGGTATGGACAAAAGTTTTCTGTATGAAATATATTTCTGGCCTGAGAAAAGAGCCTATGTCTCCGAATCTCGTTCAGCCAGATTGCATTACGAAGCCACTGTTTTCCTCGTGACAACCGTTGACCTCCTTTCTGGTCCATTTACCGTTATACCTTATCCTCCACGTATTCTAGGTACGCATGGACGACAAAGCTCCTGAGATTAAACCGAATACTATTCTGAGTAGGAGAAATGCCAAAAATTTTTTACGAAAATTCGTTGTTGATTGGTTGGTAATTCTTTGGGTGGGAAAAATTACGAGAAAATTAATTATATATTTTAAGTTGAAAAAGTGAAGAATTTAATCAGACGTAACCGAAAGAAAGGGTTTGCCTACTTCCGAATTCGGTTGATCAAACAGGTGAAACTTTATAACTTTTTAACCATGTAAAATAGTAAAATGAAAGAATTTACAAAATTAATTAAAAGTTTTTCTCATTCTTTATTATTATTATCGTATATTATTATTATTATGTATTGTAACGTATTGTCTTAACTCGACATCGATAACGTAAACTCGAGAGCTAACCTATGTCACCTTCGACCGTTCGCTCTTCGTCCATGCATCCGCATGTCAGGCGGGCGCCAATCAGTTCTTGTTTCATCGGGAACTGACGAGCCGGTATGTCCTGGCAGTTAAAATGAAACAGTCTCAACTCCGCCAAATCGAGAACTCTGACGGAACTTATCAGAAAAGACGGTAGCTTAATGGACCCTGTCGATTTTTGGGGTTGCGTAAAATCAGCAAACGCAACTGGATGCACGAACGGGAGCAAACGGTTACGGAAATGCACGGCCGTTCAGGCTGCTAGGTTGAGGTAGAAAGGGTCGGAGGAAGCGTCAGCAAATAGTCCGGAATACATAAAGCAAATGATCGAGAGCGTAGCAAACCGAACCGGAGCTATAAAATCGAAATCTCTCCACCAATTAATAAATTGGGATTCCTCACCGGAACTGGTTCAGCTGATCTGCGAAGACCGAGAACTGCATCCAGAGGACACTCGAGTGGACACTGCACTGTAGCACAATACTGTATCTCCAAAACGCACGCAGAAAATCTATAGGACTTTCTGGATATTGCGGGGTGGCGCGAGAACTACTCAAGCGAGAACTTTCTACACCGTATAGGAAACACAGCTAGAAAAACTATCAACAAATAGGAAGGGAGCGCGAGACAACTCGAGGCACCTCGATCGGTGTCCCAATGTAGACTGCTTTGACAATAGTCAAATTCGGAAACTAATCGTTCCGATTGGTCAAATCCTTATAGCCGATAACTCTTATCCTTTCCATCGAGTCATCTCTTTAAACTAAATCGAAAGCGTTCCTTAACAAATCGGTACCTAACTTTTGGAGATCCTCCACGGCCGCGTCCCCCGGGCATCGGGTGGCAGCTGGGCACCACAACCTTAACTCGGATCAAGTGAGTTCTGATCTGCCATTAACCGTAACAAATTCCACTGCCCGCTCTACAGCCTTTTGCCACTCTCCAGCAGGATGCCGGCACCTCACCCGGACCTTTGCCGATCCATGGAGACGGCTCCGTCGAATACTATCCTCTGCCGGCAATTCGCACGTCGAGAATTATCTCTACATGGCATATTCCAGCGCTTCGATCTCAACTCAGCAATAACAAAGCTTTCCGATAGCTTTGGCGCAACTCTACGAATTAACAAAAGAGCGTAGATTCTGAGCAGGATGGCGATTCGAAGGGAATCACAAAGCGAGAACGTTATCTGAATCGGTATCTCTTTTCATCCATAAAAGTGCATCACGGTGTCTAAAAGTTGGTTTAATATTAAGAAAGTTTTACATTTCTAAAGAAAAAATTATGAAGTATTACAACTTTTAGAAATTTGTAATTTTTGCTTCCCCATAGAGGAATCTATGTGACAGTGGAAAATTTTTCTTTCGAGATTTTCATGTCACCATGTTCAGAATGTGCCAAAACGTCGAGAAAACACGTTTTGAGAAAATTTCTGGATGTTGTGTGATTGTGTGTGTAATGGCCTCCCAAAATTCAAACGTGTATGACTCGAGAACTGTTTTAACTACAGCCCGCAGGCAATTTTGCAGGCATGTGCAGCTCTATAATCCCTTCATTGACTATAATTTTCGCTATGATTCAAGCTGCGGCTCGGATTTCATGTCGTATTACCCAAAGAAGGAGGTTATCACTCTAGCGATCGCAATTTTTGTGATGATCGTCTAAATATTTCTTGGCAAAGAGATTTGTATCCTAGGTTGGTTGAAATTGCATTTGGGCCGAATCCATCGAGAACATTTGATTTTATATTTTGAATTTTTCGAAAAATCAAAATTATCGCTGTAACTAGCGCTTACTTCAACGAATCAAACCGCAAATCTCTGCAAGTATGAAAGATCATCTAGTCGTAATATAGATGAAATTTGCCGAAGGTCAGTCAAGCGGATCTAATTTTATACTTCCTCATATAGGGACTTCGTACACTGCCTACAATTCGGTGGAAGCAAATTGTAAGTTTCAACTTCCGGCTTGTTAAGTAAATACCTATCAATGACACGATAAAATTTTATCTTTCGTTTTTGATTTCTTTTTTAAAGAATCTCAAAGGTAAACAGAACTGCACCTGAACTTACCGTTTAAATAGACAAAATCTACTCTAGGCTATCAAAGGGGTGAGTTTTACAAATAGTGGTTACTCTGAAAATACGAAAATCCCAAGGAATTCCTACTTCCTAATTTACATTCTCCAAACAGATAGAATATCGACCCCTATCAACATATAGAACGCTGTTCAAAGTCAAGTGTAATTGAAGTTGGAGAATATTCTCCGAGAACAACCAGCCCGGACATTAACACCGATGAGAACTTGGCTATCATACTACTTTAGTTCGAATAGCTATATGTATAGTTATTAAATTAGCCTACAAAATCAGATGTCCAAACAAAGTAACATATAAGGGTATAAAAAAAGTTTTTAAATAATTCAAAAACTTTGTAACATTATCCTGTACATATATCAATTCTCCAAATTTCTATAGATTCTCGACCCTCCGTTGATTTAATTTAAATATAATCAAATCCGTCTCGTCAATATTTCAGTCTGCATATCTGTATACACGTAGATAACAATGGCGACTCGCTGACTAAGAAAGGAAAATTTCCATATTCGAAAAGTCCTCTTTTTTTTTACTAGGACACAATTTTCCTGTAGTCATTATCTAAGCTACACAGGATTTACATAAAAGGCACGGGAGTTGTTTGCGAAAAAATTTTTCGCATACCAAATAATTCAGGCCCTTTTAGCGTCGGCTTTACAAACATTATACCAGCCATCTTTAGCTGCATCATAAAGAATCGTTGAAAAACTTTTACCAAGCAGTGTCTTTTAGTGTTTCGACATTCTTTTTGTTTCTGCTCACACAAGAAGAGGGTTGTCGGTCGTCGGTGAATGTTGCGCGAGGTGTGCTGAAAGCACAGAACGATAGAAAATGATATGCATATAAATAAACAGAAACCATGAGAGCTGAAATGTTCAATCAACAGCAGATATTTTCACGGACGGATAAATAGGCTTTCGCAGATAAGAGGATGCGATAACAGTAATAAAGTTATTAAAAAAATTTCGTCTAAATAACCATAATAACAACACGTCATACCACCTTCGTTATTTCAGTAAAAATTTAATCCAAGCATTATCGACAATCAATTAAATCAATCTTTGCCTCTGCAAAGATTAAAACTAAGTCAATTAAAAAAAATTCTATAATTCATGTAACACGATAAGCACTATCGCTCGTTCATCTCGCAATTTTACCATGATAAAGCTCGAATTGCTATGGGGTGTAAAAAAATAAAAAATTGCATCTCATTTGTACTAGATCGTGTCTAGTTCCACTTCACGAGCTCTGACCTTCCTATACATTTTTTAACAGGAGGAATTTTTTAAAATCTTATAAAATCAGAGTATATGCAGCTTTATTTTGCCACTGTGTTACTCAATGCTAATACATGCATTGCATATACATATGTGTTAAGTATATGGACCGTTAGTAGCGATGATAGCGAGAAGAGACGCGTTGAACGTCGGTCAGCGAGAAACCGGAAGTGCGGATATCACGGGTGTCAGACAAAGCGTTGGACATCGCTCGTCCGCCATATAGAGTCCGGAGTGAGATCCGCTAAATAATGCAAATTATGTAGTGTAATTTCCGCTGTAAATCCAGTCATTTCCGGGCCATATCCTACAGATGAGAGGTATACGCGTATTGAGGTATATAGATATACACGTCCAGCATCTTCCCCCCAAGGATCATTCATGTCGAACTTGTGGCTTGCGTTAACATCAGGATCGTAGCTCGTATATTGTATGCTTATATCATAGAGGTGTAATGTTTGCATATTAACATTTATATGAATTAACCGAGAAATCGGAATGTAATTTTTCGTCAATGTCAAGGAACATAACCATATAATAAGATAACGGTGCTATACATCAATAAAATGCAATTAGTTTTTCAATCAAAAATAGATTAAAATGAGTTTTCAGACACATAAATGATTCATTCCACACACACACACATACAACACAAATTTTACAACTATCACTTTAAACAAGAAAAAGAAAATAGATCAGGCGTAATTAAAACCGATTACAGCCTATTCGTTATGTAATATGTTAAAATTTTACTTTTCTCACTCGTGATTTTCATATGGAAGAATTTGATATGGCGTGGTGTTGTCCATTAATTTCCTTTTTCCTTTGTTCGAATCGTCATCACGAGGTCTTTGCAATTCACAGGAGTATGTTGACCATGTTAAGTGTCGTCCACGTAGACACGTGGCGAGTATGTCGAAATCGTGTAATATTTGCTATAAGGCGGCTGCTCCTTGTTTAAAAGTTTATAGTTATTGTCGCTAGTCCTTTTTCGTCTGTATAGAGGATTAGGCCCTACGCCAGCGCATGTATCCTGTCGGTCGTCCAGAGCGAAAGAGGAACGATCGACAGGTGGATTGTCTGAATATCAGATTTTAGATAGTAGTAGGGATAATCCCTCGCTTTACCGAACATCTATTTAAGCATCGCACAACTTAGATGTTCTATCGGTATGGTAACCATTACAGAGGTGATAGAAGATATACCTTTGATCTTCAACTAGGAAAATGGTAGGATGCTTCCCGGGAATTCAAAGTTATTAGATAATAACTTGGTATAAGATATATGCAAGGACGTTGAATGCAATTTGAGCAGTTTATGCAGGCGGAACTTGTATGCTGTATGACGTTTATATGTGTGTGCATATATATATATATGTGTGTGTATACTGGTCCGTATACTAGCAGTTAGTCCTACGAATAAAGCCGGCAAACGAGCCATGTAAGCGGCAACTATCGATCACTTCCGGTGGGACGACGTTTCCGAATTCCAATTAGCACCCGGTCAAAACGTCTGGGTCGCCGCGACAATCTGCATCTTGATGAGGATGCATCGATTATGTATTGGTGATATGCTTTATTTTTGATTCCCTTGTTTGGCTGGATGTTCTGTGCAGATTGGAATATTCTACCGATGTATTTGGTTTGGTTAGATTAGGTTGAATGAATAGGCGGATAGCGATGATAATGATGAGATAATCAAATCTGGGATTCCATCTGTGAATGCTTGGTCCCCTTGGAGATCTTGTCTGATTTTGAGACATGAATATAGGCATGTGGTATCTGGACCCTTTCAAAATGTAAAGAGGGAAAATTTAATAAATAAATATTCACGTTAGTATAGTCGATCGGGTGTCATTTAATTAAATAAATTAATTAATTGCTCAATGGTGAAGTATTTGATGGTAATTTGTGTGAAGGGGTCTGTTTGGTTTCTAGATTTCATAATGGTCAATTATCGCATAAATTGATGTGCCAATTTTTTCTTTTTGACAGCTCTTTTACTGTTTGTGGATTGTTTGTTTATTGTTGCAAGTTTTCAAGTACACTGGAAATTTTTGAACAATTTAATTGTTGTGAGGTTTGTCGTATAATTATACCAAACGAGGTTTCGCGTATTATTATGATCTAACTTCGTTTAAGGTAAACTCATTTAATCGTTTATTCAGAACTGACTTTTATTTATTACGGGCTGCACCTAATACTCTTTTTTTCATTATTAGAGGTAAGTTCAGATTTTTTCTGTTAGAAAAATTTTCATCGATATCGTCTTCATCATTTCTTATTAGCGACACAAGGTGTGTCATGCGAACCTTCAAATTAGGGTGTGAGCCATGTCTGAAGGAAACTGTATATCGACATGCAAGATGGGGTATAGGCTCGAGCTATCGCAATTCTTCAATATTAAAATGATAAGAAATGAAACTCGGCTCATAAACCTTAAAAAAAATTTAATCAAGATAACATGAACAAATTAATTTTCTTCTTATTATACAAAGCTAAACATTTTTTAAAAATAACAGACAAAGATAACGTCCCAATTGTCAAGTATTTAATCGCAAAAGATATAAAAATTAACATCTTTAATTGACACGAACACTACCTTGGACCAAAACTCTCTTGATATATCTTCGCAGAAATATCTCATCAGACGGCTTTAACGTTAAAGCAGCCTCGAGGTTATCCACGTTTCAAGTCTGCTTTTTGTAGCCGTGATCTTTGACCTGATCTCAAAAAATGGAGAGATAGTTAAATTGGGAGGTCCAATTAATTATGATCCATTCTCTTTCACCAGTCTCTTTCATCAATTTACATTTTCAGAGCGAAATGTACTTTTTTTTTTGACATTTCGCAATCCATGTAATCCTTACCAATTACCACGTGGCATTCCATAAAATAACGGACATATATGTTAAAATAAACCAAATATGTTTCAGTGTAAAACCATGCATGTGCAATACTTTGTAGACAAAAATTGTATGCGGAGCTATATGCGACTTACTAAGGGTTGCATTGTTTACGAACTGTCAAAAAGAAACCTATTGGACTTGTAAATGGACTATAATGATTAATTTATTTCAAAATATTATTATACCATCTATAAACATTCCTTCTACAAGTTTACCAGTTCCCTTTCGTAGTACAGCCAACTTGTTAGACGAATTTACAAAGAGTCCAGCGAGCTGATTTATTCAAAGCGCTAGTCATATCTACCATAAACAAAAAAGTCAGGAAAAAGGAATGCAAATTTATTGTGAACGAGAGTGCTTTCTCTCTTCCACACAGAAAAATTGGAGACTGCATCCATCAGCTATGAAAACAAAATAACCACCAGTATAACATAAGATTATTACAGAGTATCCATATAAAGTACGAGAGCAACAGAATGGTAATGCAAAATTGCAAAAAAAGAGGTGCCCCTGATCGTAAACAGAAACTAAAACAATCAAGGGAAAAATCGAAAATACTCATTTTTTCACATAATTCATTCTCCGTCGGTCAAACAGACATCCCAGGCCAAAAATATATAATACTTGGCTTATTTTTCCCAGGGTAAAGGCCTTCACACACAAAACGACGTAACGACTTAAGACGTAAGCGTAAGGAAACCAACCAATCAGAATCTAGTACTGTCCCCTCCACTTTTCTCCGTAAGACGTAAGCCGTAGTGGCGAAAAATATCGTAAGGATGAAATCGTTACGGCTTACTTCTTACGGACAACCAATCACAAACCTTCTCGCGTGATGTGCTTTGATACTGAATTGAATTAGCAATGAGTGATCATAAGCAATACTGTTCAACAATATAGTTACAATTTATAAAATATAAAATCATTAATTATAAGTACATAATTGTTATTGTGTACTTACCTTTTACAACAGAAAATAGCTAAAAAAAGAAAATTATATTATAGTACATATGTACAATGACGGCACTTTGATAAAAATGTGCAATTCTTTCTTGAGTGTGATTGGCCGTAGCTTACTCCTTACGCGTGTGGTGTGCGATGGTGCTTACTGATTACGGCTTACGGTTACGTCTTAAGACGTTACGTCGTTTTGTGTGTGAAGGCCTTGACTTTGCAACCAGCAACATGTAAAGCAACCCCATTGCCCAGGCAGTACTGAACGCAGTACAGCTATGTTGATACTGAGCAAAATATTGTACACAAGCACAAATAGCATGTAAGAGTAAGTCTCATCTAATTGCCATGGTTTATAATTTCTGTTCCCCGATAAAGCTATAAACGTGAGGTAAATTCAGTGAAAAAGTTAAATTTCAATTATACAAGATTTGTACTACGTTAATTTGGAAAACGTTTCCAACCTGAAGAATTCTGGTTTAGAGATCTATATAATTTCTAAAAAAAATATCCCCTACATGTAGACTTCAATTCACATATATCCATCAATACCTATGAAAATCAAGAACGTCAGGCTTCTTCTTGAATGATAATAATCCTGATAATAACGTAACAATGCCCAGTCTCCCTGTACCCTTTGATGTACTAATTTCTCTGAAAATATCATTGATACGGCTCTGGGATTACTTCAGTGATTAGTCGTAACTATAATGCAAGAAGCCTTTCAGGACCTTCCTGTGGAGTTTGATACTGTTACAGTATAAGGCTGCAATTTGGGGTCGAGGGGGATGAACTAATTAAGAGTGCATTTTTAATTATATATATATACACATATATATATGATCATCTGAGTTCATTTGTTCAGGTATAATGAGAACAATAATTACTATGCAAAGAGGAATGTGAGATGCTGAGGAATGATAAGGAAGATAAAGAAGTTTGTGGAGGAAAGACGAGTAAATATTATTTTCGGAAGGGAGTGTACCACGTATGCTGGCCTCTCGTAACATTTCCTAGTTTCACAGGATATTCGTACTTACCTTCATGAACATCCGGTGGTCCAGTGGCTGCGTCTATGCGAAAAGGGTAAAAGAATAGCAGAACAATTGAAGCAGCTCTTTAGAGCTCTTCTGCCCTTTCTTCTCGTTTCTAAACATTTTCAACCATTCAAGGTTGGTTCGGTACCAGTTTCTTATTTTTCTTATTTATTCAGTTTTTTTCTCTCATTTACTTTCTTGCCAGTGCTCATCTTCTGTCTCTGTTCCTTACGTCTGTAATTACTTTTTCGACGACCTACATCCGGCCGCAGGGGATGAAAGTAGCTGACAAACAATTGACTCGCAGGATCTGTCACCCTTGCGAAACTTGGTTCTAACGGGACGTCCCATCATTTATAACACGCCAGAAATAGAACAGCCCTCAAATTTCCCTGCAATTAATTAATCGATCCGAATGGAATGTTACGAGGGTGGGATTAGGTGACAGCCGATGGAAATCTACCCTTGAATATTTCTCTTTGACAATGGTATTGAAGAAGAAAAAAAATGTCAGAGGAACAAAAGTCTCACTGATGCTATTTCAATGATCTTTATTGTAGCAAGCAAAGTGTTTCCAATTCCGTGACAATTTCTACGTCATTGCTTTGCTCAGTGAATATTGTTCTAGTACAATACGGTATGTACGAATGAGCATTTACAAAAGTTGACACTTATCATAAAGTGAATACGCAAGTGAACTTCGCGATGCGTATCAGACCTTGCACTTGCAACTAGGAAATTCCGAACAAAGCGACCGGCTATCGTCACTTGGGAACGTGAAATCCTAAAACTTTCACGAAACCGTAACGAGAGACAAAAAGTTGAAGCTTTGAAAATATTTGTCGATTACCAGTCAACTTTTATTTTCTCAAATAAATTCCTAAATCATACTTTTTAATTGACCCTATATAAGAACGTAGAAATTTGTCATAACTCTTTTATCCATGAATATATCTATGGTATACGAACAAATTTTGGTGGTCAAAAATAATTTCACACGTCGATACAGATACTGTAGATCCAATGTCATCTAACAATATCAATTCTATATCCTCCACGCTGGACAACAATCTCACGGTTCGAAACTGCGCTCAAATTATCTTCATTACAGTGAAGAGTAATAGCTCGTCAGAGATGATATCGATGTTTTGGTAATAGTGACGTGTCTACCTGCCATCCGTCAAAAGGATATCGTTTGTAGGATAAGCGAAATTCATCGACTATCCGTACGGGAGACCTCTGACCATGTCATACATATCCATAGAAAGAATCGTAGGTGTAATAGATGAAAAGTGAAAAAAATCCATACAGGGATGTAAAAAAAATTTCTCATATCGTTGTGTAATTCCATTCGCCCCATGGGAAAAAGCTCACGCTCGTGCTACGGATAAATGCCAAAAATGATCCAGCCGCCGGGCCATGCTTTATTTTACACAAAAATATATCTATAGATATATTATATACCGGCTATAACGAAAACGTGGAAAATGCAGATGGAATCTATACAGACACACCGATCCATCTATTCTCGTTACAGCCTCCTACCCCACATACCCAACGCATGCATCTAGTCGGTACAGATTTCAACGCGTTTCCTCGCCAATTTGCAAGCGAATTTTTGTCTCCCCCTCCCCCCTCTCGCTCTCGCACTCGCCCTCTCTCTCTGGCCAACGAAATTCCCTAGCCACTAACCACCCGCTCCCTACGACTTTATACGAGTATCCCTGGGAAGACACTTGCGGTAAAGTAATTAATTCCCCGATGAAATCCATACGGTTACACCAGGCCGTTCCTGTTTAACGGCATCAGGTGGATTTTGACCGTATGAACTGCACATAATGCTGATAAGGCAATAACGTTCTTAGACTGTATGCACATACGTGTTATACCCAACAAGTAAGCAGCAATATAAGGTACGATACCACGCGTTATCATATTCCTAAATATTTCTAGGTGTTGCATACTAGCCCGGAATATATCTATAGCGAAGTCCCATTGCTAAATTCGTATGACTTATACACGACCGGAAAGTGCATTAACACGCATCACATGCATGTATCAAAGTGCGTACATTTGTCCAGTAGTGTTGCGTTTATCCGTGGTGCCTAGTTACCGGTCGTCCTGTGGCTTTACTCTAGGCTTGACTGTGACGTAAGTCTAACATAGGTAACGTTGTCGATGATTCATTTATCTCTATACTGAATATAATGCACTTTACCGCATCTCCTGGGTCTGGTTCAGTACGTTTGCAGACGTGTCATAGTGTTTATACTAGCTGGAACTGATTATGCAAGGATTAATAAGACATATATATGTGTATATGTATAGACTGATAGGAGGGGATACTAGACTGCTATACAGCATAGGTATATGTATATAGTGTGTATCTAAATATTTACTATCTAGGCGAGTGTCACTGCTATGTCAGTCCGAATGGGAATTATAGAAACGAAGAAATCGCGAGACAATGAGCGACGCAGACGAACGACTATCGTAACGTTATATGCTCCCAAAAAACGAGTGTAAAAAACTATCTCAAGTATAGGAGGGCTGTGAATTCCTCTAACATAAAATATTGAAATCATATTATTAATGCTAAGTACATAAGTCACTAAATATCTGCCTATTGTATGATCTATGCACTAGCCCATCATTTTAATTGTATTTTCAAAATTTCGTATAAGGCCTTCGCTACTCTTTTATATTACTACTGCTGCTCGTATTTAATGGTCATTTAATAATGAATAAAACTTTAAGTGATTCCTTATCGAGTACTACTTGGCGGGTCCGTGCATTATTTCATATAAATTTACGTTCATTGTGCCGGTCTTCAAATTCCAATGCAACGTCAACTTTCTATACAGAGCATGTTAGCAATAACTCGTCAAAAATAACCACGGTAAAAGCATAATAAAAGAAACATATAGTCTTGGAATACTACGTTCAAAGTAAGTACTTTGGAATTCTTGGCATGGACCCGCCAAGTGCATAGTACTCGATAAGGAATCACTTAAAGTTTTATTAATTATTAAATGACCATTAAATCATAATTAAATTCGAGAAGCAGTAGCGATATCAAAGAATAGCGAAGTCGTATTAGAAAATTTTGAAAATACAAGTAAAATGATGGGATAGTGCTAGATCATATAATAAGCAAATATGTAGTGACTTATGAACTTATAGTTTTTTACACGTGCTTTTTTGGGCGATATCACAAGTTTTTGTTATTCAACAGAATATATTAAAGAAGTTCTAAATACTCAAGTTTATAACGTTACAAATATAAAATGTAAATACATTGCCATGTCGCTAATCAGCCAAATGTATTGTGTTGTCGAAAATGTTTGAAGGAGTATAAATTTAATTTATAGGTAAATTTCTTTAATACATAAATATATAATACATAATATATACAAATTTTAAAAGAAAATGTAATCTTGAATGCAGATAAGCGTCAATAATGGTGTCTAGTTCATTGACGCCGTGTAGTAAAGGTAATAAAAAAGAGTGTGCAGGTTTATTTACGTACCTCAAGCCGTGCGAGCAACAGAGGATACTATGGTGTGAGCGAAACGCCAAAGCATCGCTTGTTGCGTCCTTTTCGCAGAGCATTAGTGCGAACGAGTCGGCCATATGGCGCTAGCGTAACTATCGCTTTGGCCTCTCGCGGGCACCGTAGTGCTCTCTCCATTGCACGCACAGCCCGAGATACGTTAACAGTCGGCGCTCACTCTCCTCTCTTACCTCGCTGCACGGCGTCAACAAGCAGGACGCCATTAATGACGCCCAGTTACATGATTTGCTTCGCCGCCCCGGCTGTACCGCCGGTTGCCTGTACTTGGCGCGAGGCTCCTCTATACTTCTCCCTCCTCTACTTGGCCTCTCTCGCACGAGAACACAGTCGTTGAAAATGTTGACCTCGTTTGAGAACTTGTTTCTCTATAACAACGAAATTCATTGCATTCTACACTCAGAACCCAAAATCCAGGATAATCTTTGACCAAATCCCAATCATAAGAATTTTTTAAAACGGCCACACAAAGTGACACCGGTTATAAATATCGAGCCAATCGTATATGTATCCACTTTAGAGATGCCTGAAATATGGAATAGAAAGAAAAAAAAGACAATGTATGATTAGCATACGTGTGTAAAGCTGCCTGAAATATTGATTAAACATCGACCTCGTTGGTTTCTGCTTGATCAGGGCACATGTATACATTGCGGGTACTCGCTTCTATTTTATGTATATAGTGTAATATATAATCCGGCAAATGTTCGGCAAAAGTGCAGAAGGACATCTGAAATGCGTTGAGAAAATTCGATCTTCCACCAGTGGATGCATATATGGTACTATGGGTAACATATGTGCATATGTATATGTGGGTAGATCGGGTATCACGTACAGGAACGCAGTTACGTATATGGATGTGCGTTAAACGAGAACGTGACCCAGGTCGCCATTTCCACCGACAATTTTTATCACTTGGCGTTCGAACGGCAATTAACGACGTTCGTTACCGATACTCGGTAACCGTAATGTCCTTTTGATCTCGCGAGAACCCATTACACTGCGCAACTCGTCGAAAGGTCTCCCACACTCCGAAGTCCTATGGGAATCGTTTTTCCACGACATTCTGAAAACAGCCAATCGTGATACGTAACGATTATATGAAACTGGGATATACTATGCCGCGTATTTGGTGTGATCCAAGGCCAATTTCACTTCTGTGTTGATTTTAGTTAAAATCGCAATTTACTTGGGGATCAACGTGAAACGCGTGGAACGTGTAGCTACTAATTTATCAGTGCTTGATTCCTTTTTTATTATTCATGAAAATCCTAATCCTCATGCGAGACTTTGCATCCTGCCGGATTTTCGGTTACTTTTCGGTTCATTGATTTGTACAAAATTTTCGACTAATTGTACCGTTAGCCTGCTACTGATTTGCTGCCAGTAACCTGACAAGTACTCCGATAAATGATTATATCGATCAGCCCTCTGGCATTGTTTTACTGTAGCCATGTATTAGCATGTCAAAAGTTTTACATGAGTGATGTCGTTAAAGCATTACATTTTCGACTGATAACTTATGAAATTTTGTATTTTGTATATAAAATAATTTTTTATTATATACATATATTCGCGTCTATACATATTTTCGTAATATGTAGAATGTACTTAAAAACAAACAGAAATATGCAATCCGTCTTCGTTTCCTTATTGCTTCAGTTAGTCATTACTGCCTTTGCTCCGTCCCTCCATTCGTTTCAGTTAATTTTACCATAGACAGTGTGAATTTCTGTCACAAGATCCTGGCGAAAAAGCAAAGAAAGAAATATTACAAATTTTAATCAACAGCCAACATTTCGATAATATCCAACCCAACTGTTTCGAATATGAATCTCTCAAACGGCCCTAATTTCGACGAAAAATCTCCATCCATTTCAATGGCAGACTCATACTGTGCATATACCTTTATTAATTGACATACGTATATACAGGGTGGATAAAAATTCAGAATCCACTTGAAATAATGTATTATACTTGGTTTTACATTCGACTTTTGTCCCACTCTGTATGTAGCTTATAAAATACATAGAAAGCCTGTATTCCAATGATCACACGTGGGAATAAATGGTATGCTTGACGTGATTCCTTTATCATGGAAATTACGTATGGAAATCTCATCCGATTTAAAGTACTTGGAAGCGCAACTTCCCGAGAGTCCCAGTTTATTCAAGAGTCTAGCAGCAGACTATTGGATCCTAGTTAAACGTTCCAAAAGCAGAATACAGTATATGCATAGTGGAAAGTTCTCAGAGAGAATGCAGGGTAGGTAGTTCATACATTTATCTAGTGCATAGTGAATTTATTAAAATAGAAAACAAGTGAATCTTTAAAATCACTCAAAAACGCTTCAAACATCCATTTTGATATGCATATGCAAAATTGAGCTCTAAGAGTATAAGGGTATATCATTACAATATGCAAATCGTTTAGTAAAGTTTAGCTATACAAGGGCACTAGTAAATTTGCTTTGGAAATTACTGATGAAAATCTCATTTAGTACCTACTTAATGAATAGATACGGTAGAACGATTTGACGTAGAAATTTGAGATAATAGAATTGATAACTTGGACTATGTCACTATACAGCAGATAGATGATGCACTAGCTGGCTGAGCTGATTCGCCATGGAAACGTGCTTTGGACCGTATGCAAATTCGGATGAAGTGCTACTGAGGATATAGAGAAGTACAGTACTCAGTGCAAAGGGCAAGACTTATTGGATACATCAGGATGTGTCCTCGACCTGCACTATTCTGCCTGGTGGTAGTCGCATAGGTATACCACCAACCGCCCTTTAGTGACTATTCCTACGCCACGGTTCCATTCACTACGTTTACGTGCTTCCGGTCCGCTTAAAAGCTGTCCCCAACAATTCCCACTTCCCGGTCCCTCATCCAGAGTCATAACGCGAGCGTTACTATTATCCCTGTGCCGTTTCACTTTATGAACATTTTTAACCTTTTTTTTCTGGTTCACCCAGCAGCGCCACTCTTGGATCCTTTATAAACTACAGTAGTCCAGTCTGGCGTAATAGAGCGATAGCGAGGTTAGAGAATCTGCCGAGTACTGAATTATTTGACAGTTTACTCAGTACTGTCATTATGTATGTATTTATGTCTTTTAGAAAATTCTCTTTTAGATTCCATCGAGTTCAAATTCCCTTGTTCTTCTTTTCTAATCTTCAAACAGTGAACCTTGCAGGAAGACTGCTTCTGACTTTCCCAACTCCTTTCCCGACTCCCAGTTGAGTGACCATCGATTTTCCAAGTTGGCGCATTCGGATGGCTTTACAAGTGGACAGGCAGCCTAGGCTGACAACATAGGTGAGCAAGGCAGCCTCCACTCTGACTAAGGAAACTTTAGCTGGACGCGACTGTCAGCGGATGCGACTCGCTGCCGAACTTTCCGTACTCGGACGTGGTTGCGGACAAGTTCAAATTAGCAAGTTCGCCGCCGGCTTCTGGAATTTCGATCATTTCGTGGAAGGATTGTAGATCCTGTCTAGTGTGTATGCACCACAAGGTCATTCTTAATTTAGTTTAATCGCTTTGAAAGAAATCCGCGTAAATTGAACCCTGATTACGTTACAATGTAAAATTAGTAACAATTAACCTGTACAGTGAAAAAGGGTGTAATTAACGTTTTTACCAAGTTTAACTAATTATCGAATAACATCTATTAAAATTTGTAACACACGATACCGATCAAATCGTCGAAGTACCTGGACTAAAATATCGCAATAAGCCACTCTAGTGTGAACCATTAATATACGAAAAGCACGGTAAATCTATTAAAATCGGTAAAGGGCAGTCATGACCAATTTTTTAAATTCGGTCAGTGATAAGTTAACTTGGCTCAAGCTCGAAACGCAGCGGCACTATTTCAAAGGTGTCCTCGGCAGCAGATGCGGAATACCGCTACGTGTACGAGTGGCTTTGAAGCTCGGCTATAAAGTCTCGGAATTAAAGCAGCGGAGAAAGAGCAACATTCGCTAGAAAAGAATTCTTTCAGCAGCTAAACTGTGCAGTACCTTACAGACATATTATATATACGCATAACTTCAATAGCGGGAAATTCAAATAACTTTTATTCGCGAGTACAAGAGTATAGCCACTACAATAATAATAATTACCAAATGAAATTCCCTATTAATTTATAATTACAACTCTTAAGAATTCATATAAAATAAAGTTTTATATTAAGATTCTGGCATTTCCACGCTACCAAGTCGCGCTGTATCTTTTTTTTTTGAGATGCTGCAGATAATCTTCATCCTTTGACGAGCAGCCTCGTTTGGCTACGTAAAAATATACGAATATGTATGTTTCTACTGTATTGCTACAATATCATATTTCTTGCCTCTTTTCTGCAAGATTACAGAAAACTCGTGTTATCAGAAATCGCTCAAGCCAAATCCTAAAGGCAACTTCGCCTATGAGAATCACAATGATCTTGCGTCATATATATTCGTATAGTAAAAGATTTCCTGTTTTGTAAATTTCAATAAAGTATCAATTTATCCTATCAGTCATACTTGCACTGTGACAAGTGCTCGAGCTAGTAACTTTTTTTTTCTCAAAACTCGCGAAGCAAGATTCGCCGTGGCCAAAAGTCCTTCCCGTGCGACGATATCGGCGAAACTTTACTGTCGACACTCGACTTAACCGAAATTGTAAAAAGCTGACCTGCCACGTAAACGACACGAAATATATCGAGTTCAACTTGAGCACGATCTTTGTACGTGATTCTCCTCGAATAAATCGAATTAGCAGTTACCTCCAATGACCGGAAATAGTCGGTTAACTGATTCTCGACTTCCTTTCAAAAGATTCAGTACTTGTCCCCAGATTCCTTTGACAAGACTTACGTCGAAGATTCAAGCACAAGTGTGCGTGCACGTTATATTTCTAGGTATCTCGATATCCATGTTCTCTAGTATCAAATACAAGTATCCCTCAGTAAAACTTACAGTAACAGTTCCCAGCAGCGAATGACGTCGACCAAACCATTCGTGACACTCGAAGCATTTCTAGCAGTATGAAAAATGTCTAAGGAATTTGAGTCTCGTTGAAGCAAAGTGTTACGTGCATATAAATAGAAGAAAATAATTCTGGTACTACGTAGATATCGAGTGAATTTTTATAGCGTGCAGAAAATATTGTACAGCGCCTAGAACGGTTAGATCATAAGAGAACCAACCTGGTAGACGTCTCGGAGCTATCCAAAGTCCTTGACGATTTTACCCAGGGTAACCGCGTCAGCCGGTTAGCTTTTCAACAAAAAGGGGAAAGCTTTCTTCTACGGCGATTATACAGGGACACCGTCGCTCGATGCCGTCCTCCTATGCTTCCCTGTCTTCTCGGTTGCCATTACTGCCGGGCTATAGCCTGTTGGCATTTGCATGATAACGACCTTGAGATTTCAAGTACATCGAGAAATTCCATTGTGCGAACAGATACCCGGCTTGTCTCCCCTTGCGTGGAATTTGCGCGTTCTGCGTAACGCCAGGGTGACGCATTTCCTCTCCGGAAAGATTACTGGGATAAATGGAGCATTCAGAGGTGCGAATGGTAATGATAACTGTAGTAGGAATTCCTAGGTATTACGATTGTCAGTTTATACCATTGCCGTAATAATGGGTGATCATTGAGGATGTAGAAATTTGACTTGATGGTATAGTAACAAATATCTTTTAACAGTGGTTATAACTGTTGACCATGAGGGTAGGTCGGTTGGATCCGTCGTCCATGATACCAAATTAGGTCCTAAGCTTAGGTTGATGACAGGGGACTCAATTTAAACTGTCACGTTGGCTCACAAGAAATACAACGGTAGTCGAAGAGATCACGAAGAAATCTAAGGGACTCGGGATCATCCCTTCAGTCAGCCAATGGACTTGGACCGAAGGGCTCCATTTTTTGCTTCAGACGGACGGAGATTAGATTCTCTGGAACTGGTGGAAAGAAAAAATAAACGAAGAGGTGATGAACCGATGAACGAACAATTTAAGGGTGACTTTACGGATACTATCGTGAACTATTAGTTCAGGTCATTAATCAAGGGAGGGATAAAATCGTGCTTGGTAGCTATTTTGAGTGGATCGATGAATTAAATATTATACACTGTCATAGATAATTATCGGCGGAGACTTTTATTACTACGTGAAAAGGGAGATAATAAGTAATGACTAAAGAGTTAGTATTGATAGGGTATAGATAAGAGTCCATAAATAAGTGTAGGGAGCAAGTATGGGGATGTTGGTAAAGTTTCGGACTTTTTGGGTAAAGTTCACTTTGAAAATTTCTACGTCGATACGTTTATCTCAAATTGCCGTACAAATCGGACGATATTCACTCTATTGCCCGTATACTTCTCGCGAAGTACTCACTAGTGAAGGAGGTAATGCCGTCGTTACCGGAAGCGACAAAAGCGTCGAGTACACGAAAGCGGAAGTTGTTCACCTAGACTTTTATTTAGAGGGAAGATCGATTTAGAATGCTAGGCGACATTTCCTTCGAGTATTCAATCTGTACAGAGATATAAACCTAAATCAGTTCATTGGTATATTATTTATATTTATATGTACATTATTTATATATTTCTAGTAATTACAATTTTTTTTTAATTTTAATAAACACTCAATCCTTGTACCTTATGACAAAATGTCCTTTTAATGAAATTCAATGAACCGCACAAGTTAACCGTTCGAGAAATCCCGATTATTGAAATCTAGCCATGGTTCGCTCGATTTGTCAATTCGACGTCTCATTCGCTATTTTTGATAAATGGTCAGAAAAAAATGACGAATATATAATCTGATATAATACCTTAAAATGCCAGATAGTACGGTTAATAAATATATCACATGTAAATTGACTGGATAAATTATTAGGATCTGATAATTACTTCAAATTAAATTATTAATTGCGAAATGTTAACACTTTAAATTTGTACAGTTCACATTTGGCTTATATTTATAATACGTATAACTGTTATATTTCGCTCGAGAAATCTTTGTCGTTTCTTTTTACTATCTCTTGCAGAGGTTTCGCTTCAATTTCCGCTTCCTGGCTAACTTGGCTACGACATATTTTCATGACGCGACGAGCCAAGCGACTCGACTCCAACGCGTTTCGTTTCCACTGCACCAGTGCAACTACCTACGCACACTTTACGAGAATGGGCTTTACGCTCGTAATTAACGAGGACCTCTATATTACGCGTAATTGTTATTCGGGCAAGTTCTCATGGCGGCTGTTGTCGCCGGCAGAAGTGCCGACGCGAAGCGTTACCGTAACCTGCGGTCAGCGTTAGCCCTAAAATAGGAAGCAAACTGTCGTTTCTATTCGTCTGACCTATTTCAGACTGTGACTACTTTCTTCACTTTTTTTCAAGCTATACAATGTATATAGCTTGAAAAAAAGTGAAGTATATATATGTCCTATGATTTTTCTCTAACGTATCATTTTCGGTCCATATCAATTTTATCACCTTTTTCACTTTCCCTATCTTTTCTATCATAACATTTTCCCTTTTTCTTCTTACGACACAGACAATAACTAAGACCCGACGAATTCTCAGAGATTCGATCGAATCTTTCCAAGTACACAGCTGGTACTTACGTGCCAATATCGAAAATGGTTCCAGGTCGAACAGGATACCCAGCGAATAGCACAAAGGACACGTTTTGGTACGACGAGCTTCGTTACGTCTCCTTGAGAATTACTAGTCGGAAGTAAATGAGGAAATGGATACAGTACGATAAAAAAAGGAAAGAATGAAAAAAAATTCAAGAGAAGTAAGACTCCATGTTTCAATGTACGTGAATAAAAGAATGAAGAAAGAAAATTATGAGTGCATTCAAAAAGGCCGTATAAGCAGCCAATATATGGATGGATAATTAGCATCAATGAATAAAAATAGTATATAAATGTATATACATATATATACATCAATATAGCTACATAAAGAAACGAATAGAATAGAATGAAAATAAAAAAAAATGAAAGTCTATACCCACAAGCAGCGAGTGGTTTTCGTTTGTATATCTTTTCCAAAGGCGCTTTCAAAGTTATTCTCCGGGCTGCAGTCTACGTACGTAGAATATACTACCTAGAGATAGCTTTAGTAACTGTACCCACAGTTAAAGCAGCCAGTCAGAATGCAATATATACCACTAGTTTTTTTTTCAGCAGCGTTCCACAGAAATTAAAGTAAGCCAAATGGAAACTTGCCCGTCACTCGAAGCTTCATATCGATCAATTAATCGACCAATACTAGAAATTCGATTTGAAATAGTTTGGAGCGTCTGTCGAGTAGCGTCGCTGATGTGCAACCAGATTCGCAAATCGCAAGCACTTATCGTCTAATCGCGTATCATGAAAACCTGTACGTTCTAACCATCAAGCAGTCTTCGTGAATTAGTCATGAACACCGGGATACAAAGTCAATTGAAATTTTTGATGAAATTTTCCAAAAAAGGAAAAAATCGATAAAAAATAAACTGAAAAGCGCAGCGTGCGAACGTTCGCCAATTTCTTCGTGCAACTCGTCATCGCGATATTCGCGCGACAGCGAAACAAAGCCACCGGCATAATTTACGTGCTGACGTAAATTACAGAAATGGCGCAGTCGCAGCTGTTCTTCGTTAGCGACTATTTTCCCTACTTTTTTTTTCATTTCTTCGTCCTTTTCTCTCCAAGACAAATCACAGTTGGGAATGGTAGCTAACAAGGATATACAACAATGACGATATCCGTATCGCAATTGCGCGACGGTCGACGGCGGGTCGAGAGTTTCTAGGACGGTACAGGTAGTAGGTTATCAATACGGTCGGATCGATGGCCAATCACAGTGGGGCCTTTTTCCTTACGCCTAACCACGATAAGAAGTCCCCTGTCCTTTTTTCTTCTTTTCAGAGATCGCCACACGGATGCCATTCCGCAGCGATATCTCGCCATGCGGAAAAGCTCTACGGGTCTCTCGACGCAATAACGATTTGCCACGAATATAAATGTCTCCGTAGTGGCGTGCTATGGGCTTTGCCTTTTAATCTTGTAGCTCTAGCTCTTTTAATCTCGTTTTATCGATCCGGCCTTGTATCCGCGTCCACTACAATTTCTTCTGCCGCCAGTTCGCTCATTCGCTACTGTTCGCTTCTACTAGTCTGTCCGTTGATTCGCTCGTTCTCTCGTTCGCTCCATCCTGCACGTCAACCGTAGGTCCTTGTGTCCCTAGATACCGACATTTCCGATACGAGTGGACGATATCAGTCACGCTTTTGCGGAGGGATACATAAAGGGATGGGACAGTTTCGAAAGAAGGCGGTTCCGGCTCAACCCTCCTTTCTATGGGTATGTATTACATAGCCATACACCTAACTCTACATAACAAAGTACCAGAATCGTGCACCCACAACTCTCCAACTAGCCGTCCCTCCGACTAGCCAGCTATCTAGCTTCGTACCTGGTTGCTATGCCAAGTATAAAAAGGATACCAGCTGAAGAACCGGATGTGACCGTTCCATCCACGTAGCAGCGGTAGGAGTCCTCCTTGAAACTGCTTAAGTTTCAAAAACCTCCGGACAGGAAAGCATGGAGTTTCCGGAGTCTTCCTTTGTACCGGAAATGGCCTCGCAGTAACATTTTTCCGGAAATTCGACAGACCTGTCTCGAGGTTTTTCTCGACTTTTCATCTCACTGGGTATTTATGCACGAGGGAATTGCCAATCGACATGGTTAAGTCTTGTTGAAGCCTCTAGCCTCGTTATTAGGTACTAATGAAATCATCTGGCTCACTTCAGTAACCTACTCATTACGTTAAACGAGTACCGGTTGGGTATCAGGATTTTTCTTATTTTCATACTAATTCCATTTTAACGAGCCACGTGTTAACAACCCACGTACATGTTTTTGCTACTACCAAATAAGAATGTTCCTAGGCTCCAATGCTGCACTGGCTCTTCATCGTCCTTGGAGCTCACAACTGTTCCGAATGTGCTCGTAAGTTCAGTGGTCGGTCGAGGCAGCTTGGCGACTACGATGCCCTTGTCGCCATCCTGTTGTAGCCGCGACACGATTCGTAATCGCTGGAAAAACAAAGGCGTCAGCTTGCTAGCCAACAGCTTCCTGGACCGATCGTGTTTCGCGTTCACAAAGAACAAAAGAGGCATCCGCAAGAACCAAAGCTTCTCGCATGAGCGCGTGATATCTGTCGTTAATATATATGGTGCTCCCATTTGATCGGAATCTAAGGGAAAGCATGGAGATAGAAATTATGAAAAAAATTAAAAAATAATTCATGGCCCTCGTTAATGTGTCGTTAAAATAATTCTTTATATATAAGAAAATTAAGCAAATTATTTGATACGCGCTATTTTATGGGGTATCGAGAATTAATGAGAAATTTTGAATATACCCTGAAATTGCGAGTCTTCAATACCCCTTTGGGTTATTCTACAGGGCGGAAAGCAGCAGTCACCCCCCTTTCCCCTTCCCCTTAAAGTGTATACTCGACTTAATTACTCTATAGGGAGAGATTGAATAATCTGGAATTCATTTATGCCGTCACT
Source organism: Trachelus troglodyta (assembly GCA_030142635.1). Lineage (NCBI taxonomy): Eukaryota > Metazoa > Arthropoda > Insecta > Hymenoptera > Cephidae > Trachelus > Trachelus troglodyta. Next base: position 911,794 of record JARQTJ010000520.1, on the reverse strand, counting down.
CCGCTCCTGTTTCTATGTTGCGCTACTCTCATAAGAGTTCATCCATCCATCAAGCTACCCTAGGAGTGCGTGTATTTATACGGCGCCACTGGCAAACTCATTACTCACCTCTTTAATGCGCTTACACCTTCCTTCAATGTCGCGTTATTCGGCAATCATCATGCCGGTGACATCTTCCCTTGCGCGAGTTAGCTCGACCTAATCTCGGCCCGTTTCGCTCAACCATCGAATAAAGACGCGCTACCCTCGTCAGATACGCGTCCTTGCCAAATTAATGACTAGGACTATGAGCGAGGCAAGTTTTCACACAGCCACATCACTTCGTCTAGTCTAGAACGAGTGGCTGTCGTGCCTTTTACACGCTAATGACTCTAATCGTTATCATTATCACCCTGGTTCTCGTTAGTGATAACGTAGATTGTATTATTCCTTATAGATATATCATCGTTGCCTTACGATTTCGAAATGATTAATAATATTGTAAATTAATAAGCAGAAATACAATTTTTACATTTATCGAAGTACATAGAATATCTTTGTATGATGATTTTTATAATTACATTTTTTTATTGATTAAAATTTCCCATTTGCTCGCGATTATTTTTTTTTTATTCCGACGTTACCTTTCCAAAGGGCTTTTCAATGCTAGCTTTAAGGACGATTGATCTCGGAATCCTTTCGGAGGAATCCGGAAAATCGAAAAACTATTTCGCACGGTCCTTTCATGGCGTCGCGACGACGATTCAGCCGTGAGGCTTCGGGATTTCATCGCGAAGCCTCGTATACAAAAAGGCCTCTTTTTAATACAGTATGAATCAAGAAGCCCATAAATTTATACAAAAGTGCTTTCTATGGAGGAGTAATCCATTATGTGATATCGGATAAGCCTAAGCTCCTTATCCTTTACGATTGTGTGCTGTCCCACGGTAAGCCGGACGTATATCCTCCTCGTATCAGGACCGATGACCATAGACGTCATTCGAAATTCTGTGTATTTCCAGTAGTCGATGTAGAAATTATTTTTTGCAAACAGGCAATTGACATAATGGAGCAAACTAATGACGAGAAGGGAGGTCGATGCGCGTTATAGAGAGAAAAGATAAGGTAGAGGCAAACAAAAAAGAGCGAGATAAAAATGAAAAACTGTAAGAAGAAAAGGAGAGACTGTGATAAGAAAAATGTATAAAGAAATAAAATTAAAAGAAAAATTAACATTGACGAGCAGAAAAATCGAAATAAAATCCTCTTCACTAACTCGAGGAGTTGAGCGCAAGACCGTATGGAATAGTTGCAGGCAACAGTAACGGCACCAGAAAATTGACGAGAAGAACAGTAAAGCGAAACGAAATGAAAAAGAACCGAAAAGAAAAATCCATTAAAAGCTCCTTCGAGGTTGCAATTAGTCAGCAGCTGCAGAAAGCGATGCTGCTAGTCATCCCAATAGATTTTCTCAAGAAACACAATTTCGATTGAAATACGTTAAAAATTAAAATACTAAAATTTCCTTATTTTACGTCTTCTTTAACCTCCTTCCTTTTAACCAAGCAAAAGCTTGAATACACACGACACGTCGTGGAGTGAGCAAGCATGAAGTTTTCATGTACGCGAGCGTACACGGCTGCGATTAATTCGTAGGAATTGCATCACAAAAGTCCCGTTCGTCGACGTTTTACCGGGCGTAAAGAATAGCAGAGTTGCAGCACGGTCGTGGTACAAAAAAAGTAAGAAAAAAATATATATATAAAACAGGGAAAAGATCAAAGGATTGAAATCGCGCAAAAGTACCATTACGACTCAAGGTCGAGTCTAACCAATTATTTATATCCAATGCTATACGTAGAAAACTTGGGATTCGCTACGAATCAACCTCAGGTTATGAAATCATTTCCACGAGACTTCCTTTTTTCAAAATCGAAGTACATGAAATAATCGTTAAATGAATACCTATTGCAAAACCTGACAATCGACAATGAATATTTCTGATCTTCCATGGCACGACTGATCGAAGGAACGAGGTTCTGTTGTAATGGCCGACGGTGCTTCTCATAGACGATAGACGAAAAAGGAATGTAGACCAACGGTAATACGAGAACAACAAGAAGGAAGAAAAGCAGGGAGTAAAACCCGCACTAAGAAGTAGGGGCACTTGGTTCCAGTTTGTTCAAAGCTTTCGTTGGCCCATAAAACGTGCAGAAGGCATAAATCGGTGGAAGTAAACTCGTCGCGGATTGCGTCGTACTCGACGTCGCGACCAATAAAATGCAAAGACGAAAAGATAAAGTTAAAGATAATCCGGCCGTAGACCCGTACCGTGAATACTTGGATGCTGAGTCCAGCGACGAGGGAGGAGACAGGAGAAGTAAGATTTATGAGAAAAATATTAAAACGCTTCTCCTTTATCTTTATCTCTTTATCCATTCCCTATCCATTCCCCCCATTTCCCATTTCTTTCTTTTCCCATACACTAAAAGTCCCTTGTCTTATGTCCCTGGGTGGCTGCGTCTTACGGTCTTTTGTATCGAGCTTTCATCACCTCTTATTGATTTACTTATTTACTTATTTACTTATTTATTTACCAAGGTAATTCTTTTTACTAACGGAATTTCAGAACGTCCATAACTTTTATCCGCTGTTTTCATATGGTTTTGAAGGATATACTCTATATCCATGTTCAACTATTTTTATCAGAAATTTTCTCTTCGACTTGGATTCTTAACCTTAAATAATTAGTTATTCGCAAAGATAAAAGGAAGGATAAAAGAAAAATTTTAACTCTCTCGTACAAACCTATTTAACGGCTATTACGCTAAATCCAATGTAATTTATGACACTGGAACGTTTTATTAAAACTGGCATTAAGAGAGTTAGCGAATATGCGTTTTGTTCATATACTTGGTGGTTCATTAAATACTCTCCTTATATTCGTTATCTTTTGCAACGAATCTCTGCACGTTCAACAAAATTCTTCAGGTAACGTGAAGCTTTTATGAAATTAAATTTCTCTACGATTGTACCTCCTTGTCTAAGCCGCGCTCATAAACACGTATATAACTCATTACCATCGGTGAAGAATTACATATATATGATTATAGCACGTAGTGATTCTAATATAGAAATGAAATAGACAGTAACTTAATTTATTGTAACTTATTGTGAATAACCCTGTACAGTCCGTCTAAGGAAAAAATTTACTTACGAGGGGTCATCTTTCTATGAATTTAAACGTAAAGGAGTCTCCTATACGTTGCATTTTACCTGGCGATTCGGTATATGTATGTATATACCTATATTTTCATCTAATTAAATGAGAGTTAGGTAAACTAAAAAAAATTATTCGAGAAACAGCATCCAAGTCAAATTAAAGACGCTCACAGTCCTTTGTGTGTCTTTTTCACCAAATGCGATCCTATCGGAAAAAGTTGGAAGCGCCGCTCCACTTCCGTTAAAAGTATCAAATGCTTCGCTTAACTTCCACCTGGGATACAAGCTGTTCTCTAAGTTTTCACAGGGCGCGAACCTTTCACTTCTTCAAGCTCTTTCGAATTCTCCATGAGAAACGGTATCGTTCCCCATTTCCATCCGGGCTATAGATTATTCCAAGTCGATGTGATCGTTCTGCTCCGTTCACTTGGTACAATTAAGTTGCTCCGACGAGACACATCGGGACGCGCGGATTCCTCTCGCGTTTCTAGATACTCGCTCCCTCGAGTAACGGAATTAATGAATGTTACGTTGCATCGGAATAGCAGCCATCGAAATTGCCTTGCACCACGGACGATTTCCCGCCGTGTGAGCAACTTCCTTCTGAGAACGTCGTGACCTTTGAATTTATAACTTTTAATGGCAGCCGAATTCCAAGAGGACGAAGAATTGGCAGAGTCGCTGAAATCACTTTACGAAGCTGAAGAATTGGAAACACTCGTGAGTACCTTTGTCAATGTTTATAAAAATTCGAAGTCGAACGCTTGACTTATTGTGGACTAATAAAATCGCCTGGTACGACGGCGTGACAATAATAACCGAACTAACAATATCAATACGTTATTTCAGGTGGGATACGTAAAGGACATGACGACCCTCTTCGCCTTGAAAGACAGCCATTGGACGGAATCAGTCATATCTGAAATTCGTGAATTCTTTTACGATCCTACAGTGACTGTACTCTCCATCTATTTCGACAACTATACACTGGCCGCTGAATTGGACTTCCCCAGTGTGCCGGTACACGAGCTCACGTACTTCATCAGAGAGCCCTATGAAGTTTTGACGGCGGAAAACTTTCATCAGAACGTCATGTTCGGGACGATTAACGGGGACGTGGAGGCGTCGATTCTTAATGCCGTTGGCAACCTTTGGGCGCCGATTTTCTTCAACGTCAACACTTGGCCAGACAGTATCCTTTTAAATGATGACAATAACTCTCTGTAACACTCCGCATCTCATTTGCAAGCTTTGCGACATCTGCAGTCCAGTAGCATAATGAACAATGCAATCCTGACAAGCTGGCGAGACAAAACGTTCGATCAAACACCTCCTACGTCATACAACTGCAATCACGATACTCGCAATCGCTCGTTACATCCGTGATCTAATGCAGTTACTATACAGAGTGAATTTGTAACTCCGACCACAATTCTGTTAGCGGAATCACTGTTGGAGTACAGTCATGTCCGGTAACTCGATATTCTACTAATTAGCATGATTTCAATTATATATGGTACGTTAGAATACCAGAGACAACCTAGAGAATTCGTCGTTGTCCATGTATACTGCTAAAAGCTTGCGTTATCAAGTTCCCAGCCATGTTACCAAGATTAATTGGATTCTAGTTAAACACACGTATCTTCCTTAACGGATTAACATGCGTGAAAGCCGACTTCTGCGCCGGCATACACACTTTCCTCTGCGACCTAACGGACTTAAGGTACAAAATGCTGGGCTTAACGGTGATATATCTTCCGCTCGAGGGAAGTGACCTTTCCGTTGAGGAGGCCAGTGCTGATAGGGAGTTGGTAAAGCGACTCGAAGCAGTGATAGTACGTTGGACGAGACAAATCAGGGTAGCACTGTGTGATCAAGAACAGAGTACTCCAAATGAGCTGCTATGTTTTGATGAAGAATACGATTTTTGGAAATACAGATGTGAGTATTGCTTTATGGGGTTTTATTTGAAATTTTTTATCATTTATTTGATGCAATGGAACGTCGGTCTAATATCTTTCTCAAAGTTGGATTCGTGCTTGCATTTTAACATTGGTAGACTATACAGATTATCGCTCGTGTTATCCTACCTAGAACTAGGGAGAAATCTAGTTTATATAGTGTAGCTGAAACGAATGGCAACTATCTCAAGCGGGCAGATTATTGGATCGCGCCTAAAGGGTAGATATTTACCCCAACCGAGGGTTTCCAAAGGTGGTCCCCGAGTGCGGCAAGAAAGATTATCGAGTTAGCGAAGGTTGCCTCTTGGAATTTTGGGACACGGGACTTTCCAGAAGTGTCCACCTCGCAAGCCGAGTATAATAGAGATTATACAGGACACATTTGTACTCGATAGCCCGTGAACATTTAAGATTGTGATCCTAAAGCCAATCTTGTCCATTAGAACGCACTTAACCTCTAAGTTGCCATTTTTTTTGCAAATTTTGTGTTTCGTATACGCAAGCGATACTTATATATGTTTTAAGGAAATTTATTACCAAAATATAGAGTAATTAGGAATTTGATGTTATCTACTAAATAGTTGCTGATTATAATTTCTGACACTGAATTTTTTGTACACAGATGACAATCTTTGGGGTTTGAACTTTCAACTGCGACATCCTATTGTTCAGTTCGTAGTGAATATTTTGACTACCACTCAGAGTACATATGTCAGACAATTTCTGATCCTGAGTGAGGAGATTCAACATGGTATAACCGAGGCCAAATCGAACCTTGAATTTCTTCAGATACTTGTCGAACCTTCGGCTCAACTTAATGAGTGCACCACACCGCAGATGATAATTAATCATCTACCTGGGATCATCAACCTTCTTCGCGTGATATGGCTCAACTCGGAATACTTCGATAACCGCGAGAGGATGAGTAACCTCTTCGGCGCGTTCAGCAATCAGATAATTCTACTCTGCAGGAGTTTCATTAATCTGCGGGAAACGTTCGCCGGGAAGACTAGAAAGAGTATGGAGATGTTTTCCCTTTGCATCGAAGGATGTCAGAATTACAAAAGTCTTTATTTGAAGGTAAAGATATAGGAGCCAAGTACCATATCAATTTAATTGATCTGATCGATAATAATTTTTTTATAATCATCTCCACAACGTTTTTCTATATTATCCTTTAAAAGTAACATCGCATCCACAAAAAACTCATGAGAAATGAAATTTCACTGAACCTAAATTTTCTGAATATTTAAAAAAAAAACATCCTCTCATTTTCATATCCCTATCACTTTCCATATCCATAGCGTAGGTCCGAGTCGTGTATTCCTTTGGGAAACATTCGCGACACACATTGTCGCTTATAACACAACGACGTTACGATTCCACCTGGAATGAGAGAAGCTTGAATACGTTGGATATGCTTTTCCACAGATTTGTGGAAAAATTGTAAGACAAGACAAATAACCAGTGATAAGCAAAAGCATCTGATTAAATTTTCCATAAGATGATTTCATAACGAGATGAACTCACCCGTTATTGAATGCAGTTGTAAAACTGTTTGAAAAGTTTCTCATAAGGATCCTTACAACCACGTGCATTCTAAATCTAGCGGGTGAACCGCATGGAAACATTACGTTTTCATTTCCGAATTCCCAATATCTTTTACGTTCGAAGACATTCATGACAAATTTCTTGAAACGAAAGAAAGTAGATTCAGTGACATTTGCTCTGTACGTTCCCACAAAATTTCGAATTGGCGAACCTTGACTTATGAGTTCTCCGGTATAAAGGCAGGTGAAATGAGTTCCTTTTCAACGTGGTGCATGCACGGGAGATGCGGCTGCATATCGGCCATAAAACCAGGTAGAAAGATTACGGGATTCTAGCACTTTCATCGACTTGGAAAATCTCTTGGTATTCTGAGCAATCGAAGACGTCGTAACCAATGATTGGCGTCCCTCTTTCTTTCGAAGGCGCTTGATTGGACGCCTAGTTACTGGCGACAGTTTTTCTTCAGTGATCGTTGGGGACGAGTGCGAACTACTCGAAGCTACGATTACGAAGGAACATGACTTGAGGAGAAAGAAAATAGGATGACTGAGTTAGGGACGTTTCAATGAAAACTACGTAACTACGTGCTTGCGGAAAACGCCGATGCTAGCGCCGCCTTCGTGTTTGTAGCATGAACGAAATTCTGGTAACTCTTAATGATAATGGCTAGGCGGGAAAAAAGATTGCGTTGAAATAGTCGACTTTAGCTCTCTCGGTAAATTAGAATATGAGTGACGCAATATTTGAAATCTTGTAACACATCTTTAATCTTTATTTTCCTAGTGAATGTAATTATTTTTTTATTATGCTTGCAGATTGCTAATATTCATAATACTATGACGGCTCATTGTTGGGACCTGGACGATGATTACATTTTTCGTCACATTGATACATTCGTGACGAGATGTTATAATATGATTGAAATTTGTCAGGCGATGATTGAATTCGCTAGGTACCAGATGCTTGCTAAAGTTTGACTTTTTTTATTATATATTGATAAGCAAATAAAGTGACCAGATCAATTCTTTTAGAATGGACGAGACTGTGAAAATCACAAAGCCCAGGTTTGGCGGTACCAAGGGAACAGAACATGAAAAAGTCTGTCAGAAGATCGAACGAATGTTCCTCGATCACTTACGTTCCCTGGAGCAAAAGTCCCAGAAGATTTTCGACGTGCAACAAGTCACCTGGTACGACGACATGTTTCGTTTTCGTCAGGAGATGAAAGACCTGGAAATTATTATTGAAAATCTCGCCACCACTGTATTCAAGGACGTGAACAATGTACAAGAGGGAATTCAGAATATGTATGGATTTTATAATTACATTGGTCGTGAAAATCTTAGAACGCTGTTCGACGGTAAAACAACCTCCGTACGTAACAAGTATTCACATCCTGTTCTAATAACGATAATTTTTAATAATAAGATATTCTATGAACAAGCATTGGCCATAACTGAAAATTACTTTTATAATTAAATTCTGAATACAAATGAACACGACTATCAGCCACGATGACATAGGCAGCAAAATCGATTATCTTTTCGTAAAACAAATGTTTGCATGAGTTTCAAGTTAGATAGTTTGCATCGAGTTTGTTGATCGATCAGACTGACCAAATCTGGAGATTGCTTTCATGTCCTATCCAATAAATACTATGTATTCAATGCTACACAGTGGAACAAACATGTTTTCATGTTGTCCAATCTGCAGGTATGGAAGATGTTTGGTGACGAGATACAAAGTACAAAAGTGGAGGTACTGGAGGAACGTGAAGAATATCCGTCAATGATGCCATATTTTGCAGGACGAGCTTTGAACATGTCCCTTAAAATTCGTCGTTTGGTAATGCTCAAAGAAAATTTCGAGCGGGCCAAATGGATGCCATATTGTGGGATAAGTCACGAGGTCCATCATCAGTATAAAAAACTAGTGAAGTCCATAAAAGCTGGAATTCGTGATATCTATCAAAAATGGTTGGACGATATCGGTGACGATCCTCAAGGTCAATTGGATCGATACTTAATGAGACAAAGTATCGATCATCCAGGACTACTGGAATGCAATATTCATCCGAGTATATTAATCACATGTAAAGAATCAAAATACTGGACCGGTTTGAAGTTCGATATTCCGGTTCATCTTCAAGTGATAAATGGCAGATGGGATACATTGCAATTTGTTTACGAAAGTGTCCTGACAGTAGTGCTGGCTTACAATAAAATAGTTCAAGGTAGATCCTAGCATTTTTTTAATTTTCAAAAACCATTCTTTAAACGAATTTATCGAAGGATCTGAGATGAAATTGCAGCGAGAGTATCTAGTGGACTATTTTAAAAAGTTGTAATGCAAGAAAAAGTTTATCCCAAGTAGAACAGTCCGGAAGGGTTTTCGAACTAAAGGCAAAAAATCTAGCTTAAGTAGAGCGTAAATTTAATATTTGAATCGAGGTCGCCAGCTAGTCGATTCTGATTGATTCCCTTCCTATCGCACAACTGGAATCTCAAGGAGCTTAATGATTGCTCCGAAGACTCTTGTTGCTCTCAAGGAGTGATAGCATTTTCTACCTTCCTTCCTTACTTTCCTTTCAGCCTTATCCACAGTTGAACGTGCTCTGTTTCGGGACTTAATTAAGTTGCTTGACCGGAAGATCAAGCCCGGCTTGACAAAGCTTACGTGGAACTCAGAGTACATAGATGCGTACATAGAAGACTGTTGTACTCATTCTGCAAATGTACGTATATTACTATTCACGTGAAGCTATCCAGAGAATTCTACAAAATTGTAGAAGAGTACAAGGTATTGTATAAAAAATAAGAAAAGTAACAATGGGCAATTCTCATTCTCTCAGCTTCAAGATTTCGTCGACATTTACAAGAAATCGAATTTCGAAATTGTTAGAATGTGCGAGAACATCTGCGACACTCCTATGATCAAAATCAAACCTAATTACGCTTATAAATTGCCAGAGCTTGAAATAGAATTGTCGAACGTCAGGTGCGTTATCTGAGCATTGAATCTAATTTCTTCTTTATTTATTTCCTCTTTCTCTTTCTCTTATCTTTACCCAGGAAAGCTGTTGCTAAAGTCGTCATAGCAAAATACAACGTTATTATTCAGTACGTCATGGTCGTGTACGAAGGATTCCAGGCAGTAATAGAAGAAGTATGTATGATCATATTAGAAATTTTATATTACTCTTGTTGTAGATTTAATGACATGATCATTAGCGGTACAAAAGTAAATGCGAAACGTATTATTTACCTTGATAAGACTCTTTGTCTTGTATAATGAATTAATCTTATAATTTTCTTCTATATTAAGTGATATTCTTTTGGTGAACTTGGTCAATTGGTGCGGAAGCAAAGTATCGATATGGTTTATTCTAAAAATGTGGAATATTGCTGATAAATTAAATAACAATTTTCTTGATTATCGGATCATCCAACGTGTCCACAGTCTCGTAGTGGATAACTGAAAGCAATAGAATTGAAATTTAATCTCCGCGCTATATCGTACTGCTGCTATGTGTCCGGAAAATAGAAATTGCGTTCGTGCCACGAGTAAAATACTTTTTCTCGAAATTCTCCAGACATACGCTGAATGGAAGGACTATATCAGTAATCTTGACAGACTAATAGAGGAAGCCTTTAAGCTCTGCATTAAGAATTCTTTGACTGTTATGTTCGAAGCTTTGCATGGCGATGGAACAACTGCACCTTCGCCTCTTCTTATCGTCCAGGCAGATCTCATTGATAACAAGGTATTCATTAAGAAATTCAATTACTTGACAATTAAAAATATAATATTCACTTTTTACTGATTTTCTACTTTACTTCTGGCAGATTAATTTCATTCCTCCTATTGCGGATATTGCAAAAATAGTGTCAGACGTTCTAAACGATCTTCTCGAACCAATTAAACCCATTCGTCGCATCGTTAATAAATTTCGCATTCAGGATGCAAGGGTTAATGAATTTTGGGAAGTTTATCTGGAGGACGAAGAGTGTAAACGGATGCAACAAATGCTTAATCACGGTAAGTTCTCTTCCAAACGTTAATTGAAATAAAAGTTTTCTGCATCTAAGTAGTAGCATTTGTTACTAAAAATCAAGAATCCTTTTATATCGTATTTCACTAGTATTATACTATTTTTTTTCTAAATTACAGAGGTGACTGAGTGTTTCAACCAGCTACAAAAATATTTAAAAAACTGGGAACAATTTAAAGAGGTGTGGGAGACCAATAAAGACTTATTCATTCAACGGTAACAGATCCGGCTAATCGTCTTTCTTATATAATCTGCACTATAGCTACTTCGTTTCCAAATAGGTATGAGAATCTGAAACCAACAGTTGAGACATTTGATACGGATATCATTAGATACAGTAAAATAGCGAACGACGTTCAATTACAAGAAACAGTGACCACCGTGCACTTCATTGACGTGAATTCCGATAGACTCAAAGGCGCCATTATCGATCAGTGCTCTCTCTGGCAACAGAAACTTACAGGATTGCTTCTACGTTTCACGGAATCGAAGCTTAATCACGTATACAATTACGTGCGAGATAATGGATTAAAGTAAGCGAAAATATTTTAATGTATCAATTTATCCTAATAGTTTGTCCTAGGAATAATAGGTCGATAAAAAAAACAAGATCTCTCATTTGATGGTCTCAATTTCAAATTGAGCGTATTCCAATTAACCGAATCCTTTAATTGTTATTCAATTGCTCTTCCACGATAAATTCAATGTAAAAGCAAATTCGTTCTTGTGACTTTAGAATAACGAAAGAACCCACCGACCTCGTTACCATGCAAGAAGCGTTACAGTTGCTCGAGAAGCTCAAGTTGGAAGCTCCCTCGGAGAAGGACGAATTCCCAAAGATCCGTGAGCAGTTCCAGACTCTGGGTAAATATTAAAGGCCCAAGTAGAATGCGATCGAATAGCTTTCTGGTTCAGGGGATGATCAAGAAATGCATTGAGCATAGGGTGCTTGTGATTATCTTTTTTGTAATTACTCTTTCTTTATAGAGAAGTACGAAGTGCCGATGACTTTTGAGATTAAGAGAAGAGTAAAAAATATTGATAGTGTCTGGGATAAATATTTGGAGCAATTAGCATCCTATGATATTATGCTGATGGAAAAGAAGGTAAATACTAACTATTTTAGTTTCTTAACTAAAAATATATTAAGCAGTATTTAAACACTGATATATTATAATATATCCATTCAATTGCATTATTTTGCATTATAAAAAAAGAATATCGGTGGAATAGAATTTTATCAAAATTATTATGTCAATATTCATTTAACTTTCCCAGTATGTTATTTATTTTATTGAAAATAATGATATACTTGCTTTTACGTCAAAATGAAGTAATTCCTATGACTTCTTTGTATACAACAATTGTAAGTTTATCTGCGTCTACCGAATATCCTATACATTTCTTTAGCCATACTGTAAGCAAATAGGTATTACTGTTATCGGAGGATTTCGAGGAGTACAAAAATACGTTTGGAATTTAAAATCGATATTCCTCGATGGAAGACACTTTGACAGTATGTCCACGTTTCTGGCATAGGTGCTATTCAAGAAACAACTGCTCGAGGAAGCGGCGATACTGAAGCTCAACGCCATTTCTCTACTAACCAGGTTTCTCGATAACGGGCCATTCACATCGGATTGGAAAACGAAAGGTACGCGAAGTATTTCAAAATTCACAGTGAGATCGAAATCGTTCAATCTCATTGTTATTACTAAAATATTTTGGAGATGCGCAAAAGCTCCTTTGAGTTAATGCAATTCCTTTAAATGCCAATGAAATCTCAGACGCTCTTGAATGGTTACTGAATATACGAAAGGAATTGGACGCTATGCGTCTGAAAGAAACTCGTTTGCAGACAAATCTTGGTGTTTTTGATATCAGCCAGCCGGAATCCTTAGAACTGGTTAAACTTGATAAGGTACCGGCGTCCTATCAAGAAACAGATCAAAACTGTCGTATTTTACTTTGACACTTGTATACCTACTTTGCCGATACAGGATCTGACAGCCATCGACTTAGTATGGCAACTTACTGATGAATGGGAGGAAGCCTGGGAACGTTATAAGACAGGAAACTTTTGGCGAATTGAAATGGAGGACATGGATGTCACTGCGAATGTTCTCTTTCGAAAACTTAATAGACTTAGCAGAGAATTGAAAGAAAAGCATTGGGAAATTGTTGACACTTCTAGGTAAATTTGTGTAAAGTTCTAAATTTGTGTTCTAAGTATCAAATTCGACAATTGCCTATTAGATCACGGGTAGACAAGTTTCGACGTACTTTGCCACTGATCACTGATCTCAAGAATTCAGCAATGAGGGAACGTCATTGGAAACGTGTCAAGACTATAATCGGTCGAGAGTTTGATCAGAATTCTGAAGAGTTCACGCTGGACGCCATTGCGGATATGCAAATGCAAAATTTTGCAGAACAAATTAACGATATCTCAAACGCAGCGACAATGGAACTGGCCATAGAAGTGGTAAACAATAGATTCGATTCAAAGAAATTTTTTACAATACGTTTCTCAACAATTTTCGTGCAGAAGAATTATTGAATCTATCAATATTTCAGGGTCTGAAGAATATCAGTGAATGTTGGAAGGTTATGCATGTAGAAATGGCACCCTATAAAGATAAGGGTGTCTTCAGACTCAAAACTGTTGATGAGATCACGCAAAATCTAGAAGAGCATCAAGTTCAACTAGCTGCCATGAAATCAACAAGGTTCTTTTTTTCATTTTGCCGTCATTTTTCATCACGCCGTTTACATTGATCGTTTTGCAGATTTGTCGAACCGTTCGCTCTAGATGTCGATTATTGGGAACGAGCTCTATCGACCATCGGAGAAGTACTGGAAATGGTCCTACTGGTGCAACGTGGCTATATGTACCTGGATAATATCTTTGGGGCAGAGGACATCAGGAAACAGCTTCCCAAGGAAACAGATGACTTCGATAGGTTGACCTTATCTTGGCGAGAAATTACTTCACGAATGGCTGGTTTCGCCCTAGCGTTACCAGCAACACATGATCCGCGTAAGTAGAGCTGAACTATATATATATTATATAATACTATTCAACGAATATGATAAACCAAGCTTCAATTAAATAATATGACACAAATGTCTGTAACAAGTAGTAACATATATTCACATCGCGTACTTCAATAGTTAAGTATATTCCATTGAAGTTATTCGCAACTTCATTCATAATTGTCAGATGCTTCTCTGAAAGCTTAAAATACATTTCCAAGAGATTTTCCAGATCACTGTTTCGCTTTACGAGCTTTCCACTGGCTTTGCGCTTACCGCATTCCCCAATGGCACTCGTACGTATCCGTGCCTTCTCTTACCATAACTCAGCCTCAGATATACATAACTATTTACGATTAGTACGTCGAAAACTACATTCTCCATCGTCAAAAGCTTTTGCGCTTAAACTTACGTATCTCATGTATTTTCAGCTGGATTGCTCGACAAACTGAATGAACTCAACGACAAACTGGAAGCGATCCAGCGAGCTTTGGAACAGTATCTAGAAACGAAGCGTCATATCTTCCCACGCTTTTATTTCATCTCCAATGATGATATGCTAGAGATTCTAGCAAACTCCAAGCGACCTGACCTCGTTCAACCCCACATAAAAAAGCTCTTCGAGGGTATCAAGGGCTTAAAGTTGGGCAAGGTAAATCCTCAAACAATTCAAATCAAGGTCTATTAATTCACCTGAATCTATGCCAGTTCAGTGAACTTGAGCAAATTTTCAACCCATGACTCATAGCTAATCTCAATTCATTTAGTCAATAACAAACAAACAATTGGCTGAAGGGATGTACTCAGTTGAAGGAGAATATGTAGAGTTTCTACATCCTGTACAACTGGAGGGTCAGGTTGAAGTATGGCTATGTCATACAGGTCAGTATTCTCTATAAGCTTTCACTCATAGTTCCCTAGGAATTTCTCTAGCGACAAGATTGCGTGCTCCTTCTAAAGATAACAGTCCGTCCCAAGGACGTGGATACGAAGCGGGTGGTAGGGCTTCGTGGAGGAGGTAGCAATTTTTCCCAGCGTATTCTGAACTTTCCCACGAAGTGCTCGAGACTCGTCGGGAGTCGCAATTTTCCAGAGTGCATACGAGCCATCGTCCTAGGTAAATTCGTGCTCGCGTGACATCGGTAAGCACTCGCGTCATTATTCCCAGTAAAACTACTCCGCCTAACTTTCTGACTATAAAGCCGCGCCACCTCATTTAAGTCGCAACATCGTTTTCACTGAAGCCCCATAGCGACGACTCGCGCTACCTTAATCTTCTCGTTCGCTCACGTGCGAGTATCAACTTTCTACCGTCTCCGCTGAAAGTTTACGTACTGGCAGGTGTTGTGCACCAGGTTCTGTAAAAGCGGGTTATACAAAACAAACCTGAAGACTTTATACTATGCTCGAATTTACCCTCTGAATCGACTTGCAGTGCTGTAATTCTATATAACTACCGTCAAAGAGAATATTCGTCAACATTTAAACGTTGCGTCATAATTTTTTTATGGAATATTGATAACTGGAAAATACTAACAGTGCATACATATGGAGAGTAAGCTCGTTTAGAAAGTATGTGTTTGATAAAATTGCAATGTTATTCCCTATAAATGAGAACAGAAGGGTGGCATGACGTAAGAATTCAGTGCGAAATTGTATGTTTAATCTGTCCGATCATTGCAGAATCAGCAATGCGGGAATGTTTACGAGAAATACTGCGACAATGTCGGACGGCGTTACGAAAAATGTTAGCGAAACGAGATAAATGGGTGAAGGAATGGCCAGGTCAGCCAGGAATAACATCCACGCAAATACAATGGACCACCGACTGTACCAGGACTCTTTTGCACTGCAAGTGAGTACGAAAATTTTACATTGTGAAGGAGTAAGGTTAGAGCTAGGCGATATATAGTAGATAGGTGGGTAGCTAAGTGTAGAAGGTTGGAGTAACTGAAGGCTTAAGCGAACCAGGCACAGTATCTCTAATAAGAGGAATTTTGCATATTCTCCATGCTATACCATCCTCTATCCCCTCGTATTCCATACACCACTACCTCTCCAGTCCCATTGCCTAGGTCACGACCCATCCTCTCGCGTCTATCTCTCGTTTGCATATACCAGCCGTACTGTGAATAATTTCATCCCCACGAGTTAGGATCCCTGGATAAAATTCGTCCGCGTAATGCACCCCACGTTGTCGCTGGACACCTGACACACTCGGGGCGTTCGCGTTAACGAGAACGAACTGCGACGTTTAAGGAACGACACGAGATAAAGAGAAAAAGAGATACAGAAAGATAGAAGACATTAGTTTTTTTTTATAGAGCTTCATTTCGAACACCACTACTATACTCGTTACACTCTCTAATCCTGACAGATTAATGGAGTCGAAGAAACCGCTGAAGAAGCTGAAGAAGAAGCAGAATCAGGCGCTAGCCAAGTACTCCGAGGCTGTACGTGGAAATTTGAATAGACTGCAAAGACTAAAACTCAAAGCCATTGTTGTAATCGAGATTCACGCTAGAGACGTTATCGAGAAGATGTATAAAATCAGTATGGGCAATAAAAACAAGTCATTATCGACAGATCTAATGATCAGCATTCTATGGAGACACTTTAGATTGCAGAGACGTATCCGCATTCGAGTGGCTTTCGCAATTGAGATTCTACTGGGACCGTGACGTGGACGATTGCATAGTAAGGCAGACCAATACCTTCTTCGTATATGGTTACGAGTATCTTGGAAATTCTGAAAGACTCGTTATAACTCCACTTACTGACCGGTAATTATTTCAATGTTTATCGATTTAATTGAGCTTGTAGATTTTTTGTTAATTTAACGCTCGTATAACACTACTGTAGAGAGTAAGCCTGTCTCAGACTATGTTGTTATTTACGCCCAACAGCGTTTCATCGTTTAATTAATATATAGCTGTTACATAACGCTGACCACTGCTCTTCATCTACATCGAGGCGGTAGCCCTAAAGGTCCAGCCGGAACCGGAAAGACCGAAACCGTAAAGGACCTGGGTAAAGCACTAGGATTCAACGTGATCGTTCAGAATTGCTCAGAAGGCCTCGACTACAAGAGCATGGGCAGACAATTTTCCGGTCTCGCGCAAACTGGAGCATGGGGATGCTTCGATGAATTTAACAGGTTGAGACTCCATGCATTAAACCTTAACGCTCCCACGACCTTCTTCATCTAGGGGGTCATGAGGATGAAATTTCAGACGGAAGTGACGATCTTTCGCCACTTGGAGTATAGAGTTCAAAGGAAAGAAGAAGGAGAAGAATTAAAGTACGACGTTCGGCGACAATAAAGGACTTTCTGTTTTTTTTTAATCTTTTTTACAGGATCAATATCGAGGTCCTGTCCGTAGTGGCTCAGCAGATCCTCTCAATACTTACTGCTCTGGCGCAAAAGCTGACGAGGTTCGTATTCGAGGGTATGGAAATTTCATTGGTTCACACCTGCGGAATTTTCATCACCATGAATCCTGGATACGCTGGCCGTACGGAGTTACCGGACAATCTCAAGTCTATGTTCCGTCCTATCTCGATGATGGTGCCTGATAGTAGCATGATTGCTGAAATTAATCTGTTTGGTGAAGGATTTCAGAACACGCGTTCTCTTGCAAGGAAGGTAAATTTATTGCTATTGTTATTTTACAAATCTTGAGTAAAAATCAACTCAATCACTATGGTTTATTGATGCGCTATCGATCTTATTCAGGTCTTCACTCTCTACACCTTGGCTCAGCAACAACTTAGCAAACAATTTCATTATGATTTTGGACTCCGTGGTATAGTCACCCTTACCAGATATGCCGGTAAGAAGAGAAGACTATACCCAAACTTGCCGGATGAAGAGGTAACTTAAAAAATAGAGTGAAAGTGATACAGTTAAAAAACTAAAGTAAAATTTATTGGTACTAAATTTGATCGAATGACAGCCATTAATTTGCTTTATTCTTCCACTTGCTCCTTATATCAAGGATCAATTTGATACCCTGGTTATTTTGGACTTAACGAATTTTATGAGGCTCTCAGTATTCAAGGAGTCCATCTTCTTTAATATGTACTCTAGATCGTTATCCTGGCGATGAAGGACATGAACATTGCTAAACTAACCTCGGATGACCTTCCTCTCTTTGTTGGGATCACCTCTGACCTCTTTCCTGGTGTCGAAGTACCTACAGTAGATTACGAGGAGCTGATTGGCTTTATTACTGCGGAGGCGAGAAAACTGAGACTCCAAGTAATCCAGTCATTTATTTCTTCGGTTGATCATTTCATATCGTTCGATTCAATTAATTCTCATTGATCAGCCCATACCCCTCATCATAACCAAAGTCATCGAACTTTACGAAACAAAGAACTCTCGTCACTCTACTATGATCGTGGGTCAATCAAATACTGCAAAATCGGTCACATGGAAAATCTTGAGGAATACATTAACGGCACTGAAAAATAACGACAAACCTGGATTTAACACCATCTACGAATATCCAATTAATCCCAAAGCTTTAAATCTTGGGGAATTGTACGGCGAGTATAACCTCGCTACGGGTGAATGGCTCGATGGAGTGATATCCTCGATTATGCGAAAGACGTGCTCGGGTAAGGACAACCCTTATATACGATTTCCTAGGTAAACTACTAAATATCTTGAAAGTATCGAGTCCCTTATCCTGAGACGTGTTTAACCAACAAGAGACATTTTAATGAGACACTGTTGCTGCGGCGTACCAATGAGATATGAGATATAGTCTTTCTTTTAAAGTGCTATATTATTTTATCTATGAGTTACGCTATTTGTTGTTTGATATTTTTGTAATAACTTGATATACTGTATAATTCGTCCGTAAGTCAATGTGTTGAGGAAGGGCCAGCTTCTTGTGATATTTAATGTTAAAGAATCCCCCGAATCTTGTATTTTAATGGTAAATTGATTATGGACAATGCAGAGTTAATAAGAAATGGTATTAGGCATTATCTCAGAAGTGTATACGTAATTGGAGAAATTATCTAAACTAGAGACTAATTAAATGTTTCAATTACGGCAGAGGATACGCCTGATGAGAAGTGGATTCTATTCGATGGACCTGTCGATGCTGTCTGGATTGAAAACATGAACAGTGTAATGGACGATAACAAAGTTAAGGGCCGTTTAGTTTACCTAGCCGCAACTATATGTAACGTAACGTTCTGCGTCTGACGTATGATAATGAGTTTTATCGAAAAAGAAAAATTATCATTTCCCGCGGGTATTTCATAATTTTTTTGAAGTCTGTATTTGTTTTAAGATACTAACCCTGATAAACAACGACCGTATTACAATGCCAGAGCAAGTATCGTTACTATTTGAAGTACAGGATCTAGCCGTAGCTTCTCCAGCAACAGTATCCAGAGCTGGAATGGTGTATAACGATTACAAGGACTTAGGATGGCGGCCATATGTAAATTCATGGCTTGATCAATATCAGAAAAAGCCGGAATTTATAGAGGAGGTATTCTCTATCCCTAGAAAAATATTGTTTGTTTTTAAATAATATTTGTAATCATCTTAAACGTTTATTAATTTTTTATTTCCCAGATGAATGAATTATTTGCACGATTCGTAGACATCACATTAGCCTTCAAAAAGGAAAAATGTGACGAACCTATACCAGTGCCTGAATTGAATGCAGTTCAGTCTCTCTGTAAGCTTCTTCAAGTCCTAGCAACTCCACAAAATGGAGTAGAACTTGGGGACGATCGTGACGCTTTCAATTCTATATGTAAAATTTGGTTCCTCTTCTGGTAAGTAACTATCCTGTCTCACCATGCACATGCTTCATGAATAATCCATAAATTAACATCCTGCTTCCTGACAGCATGATATGGTCACTATGTGCCTCGGTTAACGAAGATGGTCGTCAGAAAGTAGATAACTTCATAAGGGAGATGGAGGGTTCCTTTCCCATCAGGGACACCGTCTACGAGTATTACGTTGACGTGCGGCAGCGAAGCTTTGTCTCCTGGGAGGAAAAATTATCGCAGACCTGGAAATACCAAATAGGGTAAAGGATAGTAAACATAAAATAATATTGTATTTAATTCTCATACTAAAGCTCAAAAGAAGTTTCTAATGCTAAATATAATAGCTTTTGAAACAGAACCCTTCTGTATCCTTCCGATTAAAGCGGCAGGTATCATCCTTGTGCCATAGGATCCTCGCGGATTGGTCCGTTGCGATAAATGGATTAGCTTCCGAGTTCGTCCTAATCCTGGTGCGTGAATTGAAAGAATTTTTATTTTTTTTTCTCGTTTGCAGAATACCTTTTTACAAAATTATAGTTCCCACGGTGGATACTGCACGATATGACTTTCTTGTAAATATTCTTCTGGCTCATGGTTATCCAGTCCTTCTGGTGGGTCCGGTGGGAACGGGCAAGACGTCAACTGCTCAGTCTGTATTGGATTCCTTGGATCGTTTAAAATATGTTCTTCTCGTCATAAATATGTCTGCTCAGACGACGTCTAATAACGTCCAGGTAAATTTCTGATGCTGCTATGGATCTTAGAGGAAATTAAATATAAATGAGCCAAGGGCTGCTGGTATAATATAGAGATGAATTTTATTTATCTTCCAATTATGCAGGTCTTCTGATTTATTAGTTTTTTTTTTATTTAGGACACCATAGAAAGCAGACTCGAGAAACGCACGAAAGGCACCTATGTGCCCATTGGTGGTAAAAGCATGATAACTTTTATGGACGATTTCAATATGCCCATGAAGGAAACTTATGGCTCACAACCGCCATTGGAACTGATTCGCCAATGGATCGGTTACGGATTTTGGTAAGGAAGTATAAAATATGGACGTAAAGATTTCCCGTTTATGTGGGGCAGCTATCAGTTTATTGGGGATTCAAAAAAAATTCGATGAGATGAATTTCTCTTATTTTATATCATAGGTATGATCGACAGAAACAGACACGCAAATATATACAGAAGATGCAATTAATGGCGGCCATGGGACCACCTGGTGGTGGTCGTAATACCATAACGGAACGTCTACTTACACAATTCAATGTGATAAATATGACATTTCCAGCGGAAAAGCAAATAGTACGTATTTATGGAACGATGTTGCATCAACAACTCTTTGAATTTCACCCTGAAGTTAAGGGCATCTGTGAGTTTTATGTTTTTTTAATATTAACCCATTTTAAATACATTATAAAATATAACAATTTAGTTATATTAATACAGCTAACGATATAACTCTGGCCACTATTGAAATGTACAATAATGTCATCCTGAAAATGCTGCCAACTCCAGCCAAGATGCATTATCTCTTCAATTTAAGAGACATATCCAAGGTCAGTTATAAGAAAATTAATTTCTCAATTATATGTAGATACATATATATTAAGTTTTACAAAATTACCGATATATCTTCTCGAGTATTCTTCACGAAACTAGTCAATATTTTTAGTATAAATTTATATTTACACTCTGCAGATTTTCCAAGGATTATTGCGCAGCCATAAGGACTATCAGTACTCGAAGCAAACATTTTTACGACTCTGGATTCATGAGTCGTTTAGAGTTTTTTGTGATCGTCTAATTGACGAGAGGTATTGTACTTTATTTTTCTTTTACGATTATAACGCAAAACTATAATGAATATATTAATGAAAAAAATAATAATATCAGAGATCGTGAATGGTTTGCGTCTCAGCTTAATGAACAACTCGGGAAGTATTTCGAGCTGACGTATCACAATTTATGTCCAGAAAAGAGGTGTCCCATTTTCGGTAAATCGCTTGTCCAGCATACAATTGATATTTTTGTCAATTTCTTTAGTCAAGTTTGTTAATTCAATTAACGAGGACCACATGATTTACAGGAAGCTTCATGAACGCCTGGAATATATATGAAGACCTAATTGACATATCAGCGCTTCGTCATTACATAGAAACACAAATGGACGAGTACAACGCGTCTCCAGGTGTAGTCCGTTTAGACCTGGTCTTGTTCAGAGATGCAATTGAACACATATGTCGGATCGTTCGTGTAATATCACAGGTTAGCGACTAAATAGCACCCAATATCAATTACGATAGCCCAAAATCAAAAGGACGTTTCCATCTCTATCAGTCAATAGTTAAAAGAAATTACAGAGCTTTCTCTCAATATTAGATCAATCGCCAGTTTATCTTTATCAGTCTTGTCAGTTCTGAAAAATCACAGAGAGTGTAACATCCCTTAATTGGTGATTTCAAACGATAACAATTAACGTACTGGCTTTCACGGTACGTTCAGTTTCCAACACGTTCCTGTTAATCACCGTTCTCACCTATTGCGTACAATCGGATCTGTTCGATTGAACGGTTCGGTGGATGCAGCCAGCGCCTAGGGCGTAGAATCCAATGCGAATCGACTGGTTTGCAAATCGATAACTTCCTCTTGCTTAAACGAATCAAAGTGTCACTTGCAAACAGCCCCGAGGCAACATGTTGCTGATAGGCATCGGAGGAAGCGGCAGACAGTCACTTTCGCAAGTGGCAGGATACATGTGCGAACTCACCACCTACCAAATCGAGGTTAGCAAGCACTACAGGGTACCGGAATTTCGCGAGGACCTCAAGACCCTCTACTCCATAGCCGGGGTGGAGAACAAACCCACCAGCTTCCTCTTCAATGACACCCAAGTGGCCGAGGAGCAATTCCTTGAGATAGTGAACAACATGCTGAGCACTGGTGAAGTTGCCAATCTTTTTAAGACAGAGGAGATCGAGGAGGTCAATAAAAATAATCCAATATTAAGATGATTTTAATATAAAATATCAATACAAATTCAGATTACTTAATTTGCTTTATTTATACAGATTAAGAATAAATTATTCAAGGATGCTACGAAAGCGGGAATCTTGCCGACTAGTGAAGCAATTTATGGCTTCCTCATCGAACGTGTACGAACAAATATGCACATAGTATTGTGCATGAGCCCGATTGGTGATGCTTTTAGAAACAGATTACGTCAATATCCTTCCCTGATCAATTGCACGACTATCGATTGGTTTTTGGAATGGCCGCGTGAAGCACTTTTGGAAGTCGGCAACAAGTTCCTCATGAATCTAAATTTAATAATCACGATAACGGGTGAAAATAAAGTGGTAAGTATTAGCTCTTTTTTGATATCATGAAAGAATCTTATTTTTCTTTACGTTCCAACCATCCGTTTTCGTGCTCGTGAATTCTTCATGATACAAACCTACTTTATTCATATTCCTCTTTGAAAACCGTCGTACGCGGACATAGAAATATACTACCCATTTCCGCAGGGTAAAGTGTCTGTGGTGTATATAAAAATCGAATTGGTATTGTGGCGGATATTGAACGATAAAATATTGGCGATGCGTATATTGTATACTTTAAAGTAAAAACTCTTCTCTCTAGGAAAAGAGAATATCGATAGCCGATACACCTATTCAGCCATTACAAGTTAGACTGCGCGATGGTATAGCTGCAACGTTTTCACTAATTCACGACACCGTGTCTCAATTTTCCAAAAGAATGGCTAATGAAATGAAACGACATAATTACGTTACGCCTACAAACTTTTTGGAACTGGTCGCTGGCTACAAGCAGTAGGTTCTTTAATAATTTAACTTAATGTTACAAAATGATCATAAACAGACATGAAATGTTTGTTTTAGCTGATGCTATTAGATCTGAGTGTTTAAGCTAATAGATATTGATCTGTTTTAAGCTGTAAATTCTGTTTCACATTTAATTTACGAATCTTGAATAAATCGTACACGGGGAAAGCTGCACTCTAAAAGCTGTAGTAAAAATTGCATTTCAGGAAATTGTCACAACCGAATAATTGCAGATATCACTGACCAGTTTAATGCGAGTGCTAAATAAAGTTCATAAAAGTAACCTTATTATAAAGTCCAAATTATCATCCGGCTACTCACAGTGAATGACTAAAATCAGAAACGCATTCATATCGATTCTTCGTATCTCTTTGGCATTGATAGCTGATTATAAAAATTTATTTTGCTACAATTTCACGTCCATTAGTCTCACGAATATATATGTAACCGCTCTGCCAATAGAATGCTGGCAGAGAAAAGACAAGAGTTGGCTGATCAATCGAACAAATTACGAAATGGCTTGTTCAAAATCGACGACACGCGACAGAAGGTCAATGAGATGGCTGCAGAGCTTGAAATAACTCAGCAGCAGGTACAACAGTCCACGAAGGAGTGCGAGGAATTTCTAGTGACTATAGTGAATCAGCGTCGAGACGCCGATGAAACGCAGAAGTCTGTTACTGCAAAATCTATTCGTATTGGCGAAGAATCCAAAGAATGTAAAAAGCTGGAGGAAATTGCACGCGCCGATTTGGCCACCGTCGAACCGGCATTGAATGAGGCTATGAAGGTTTTTTTCATTTTCTATTTTAAGAAAAAAAATTATACTATGTCGTTATTATAATAATAATAATACACCAATTAATTATTTTAGAAAAAATGGTTATCAATGTTTATGCTTTCCGATCACACTAGCTTCTAATTGAATTATTCCCTTTTTTAAAATATCTATTGATACTTCCTATACTCTTTAGGCTTTGGATGCATTGAATAAAAAAGATCTATCAGAAATAAAATCCTTCACGCGTCCACCAGCCAAGGTCGAAATGGTCATGGAGGCCGTAATGATCCTGAAGAATTCTGAACCAAGCTGGGCCGAATCTAAACGGCAACTTGGAGACGTCAATTTCTTGAATACGGTAACATTAAGAAACAATTGTATTATTTTGGACTTTGTGAGGAATCAATTCAAATAAATCGACCAATTTTAGTTACGGGACTTCGACAAGGATCATATATCCGACAGGACTTTAAAAACGATAGGAAAGTATACATCGAATCCTGATTTTGATCCCGTGAAAGTTGGCGTGGTATCCATAGCAGCGCGATCACTCTGTATGTGGGTAATCGCCATGGAGAAATACGGTAAATTATACAGGTAAAGTAGTCCCTTTGACGTGCATCTAAATATGAAATATATATACAGTCAGCGTGATATTCGCCTGAATGAATTTTACCAGGATCGTCGCGCCAAAGAGAGAAAAGTTGGAGGCAGCACTGGAATCCTTGCGGCAAAAGGAAGCCGCCCTGGCCGAGGCCAAGGCGCAATTGCAAAAGTTGCGCGAGGAGTTGGAGAGACTGCAGCAAATGTACGATGCGAAGATGAAGGAGAAAGAGGACTTGATTAGAATAGTAAGCTAGCCTTGCAAAGAGTACGACGACTACGACTTTAGCCCCCGCGCCCCCGTTGGTGACGGTGGAGGGTGTGGGGGGGGGGTGGCACCTTCTCGTGAATTTCATAATTTCTGGAAGCAAAGCGAAGTCCGGCCAGAAACCGTTCGAAGTTACTTTAGAAATCGGGAGACCTTCCAAGAGTTTAAATTGCCTCGAGTATTTCGTTAATTTTACATGTCTCTAGGCGGAATTGCTGAAACTGAAATTGGAACGTGCGGCTATGTTGGTGGACGGTCTCTCCGGCGAAAAAATACGATGGGAACTGACGGTGAAATCGCTTGATGAATATTTTGATTGGCTCCCTGGAGATTGTTTGATATCGACAGCCTTTGTTTCCTACCTGGGACCTTTCATATCTAATTACAGGGAAGCTCTAGTCGATATCTGGATCAAGGAGGTAAGCGATAAAAGAGAATTAATGAGCACAAGAGAGATGATTGCGGTTGCGGGTTTGCTTAAAAGTTTTTGCCGCTTTCGCATTTACAACAACTGCCGCGTGTCTGACACTTTTTCATTAAGTACTTAGCAAGTACTGTGGCCTCTGAGAATAAAGAAACGCGTTCTGAACGTCGACGGTAATACTGCTTATTGCGGGCAAACATTTTGCGTTATTTATCGTTACGAATTAGGTTGACGTACGTTGGAATGCAGGTCCTCCGCTATATTACGTATTAAATGTAGTTGATGGCGAATGTAATAATGTTTCTTGTCGAGAAAGTATCATGGTTGCTACAAAGGTTTGACGTCAAAAAAAAACTAAAATTCATCACTAGAATGGAGGAATATTGCAGAAATTTACTCTATCACGTTTTCTGTTGATCAAATATTAATTAAATTTAATTTCATTCAATCTACTGCCAGATATGAGCTTGAGCTCGTTTTGAATGTTATTGCTCGTTCTTCGGTAAATAATCTGTATAGGAAATATCGTCGCGATTTATTTTTCAAATAGGAAATAAGTAACGCACTAATTCTACAATAAATATTGATATGCACATTAGTTATCTTTAATTGTTCCTGTTTTTAATATCAAAGAAATTTGATTCAAAAATACTTAAAGGTACGTGACAAAGAAATTCCTTTCTCCCCGAATTTGGATGTCAAAGAATTTCTGAGTGATCCCACTACCATTAGAGAGTGGAATATTCAAGGCTTGCCATCCGATGGATTTAGTACGGAAAATGGAATTATAATAACGAGAGGAACACGCTGGCCATTAGTTATCGATCCTCAATGTCAAGCAGTGAAATGGATTAAAAATATGGAATCGAGAAACGTACATCATTACGCCTTTTCATAATAATATCGTGAATCTCTTACTTTCCCTTATATTCAATTTTGTGTTCTAAAACTATCTACAGATCACATATTTTTCCCAAATAAAAATATTCTCATTTTATATTCAGGAACTAAAGGTCATAGATTTTGGCCAACCAGACTTCATGAAATCCCTTGAAAATGCGATACAATTCGGCAAGCCTATTTTACTACAAAACGTGGGCGAGACACTGGACCCATCACTAAATCCAATTCTTCAAAAAGCCTTTATTAAATCAGGTTCGTATAAACAAATGATATAACATGGAAATAATTGACTATCTATAAGACTGACATTTTTAGAAAAGCTTAAAATAATTCTCATTCTTGTTAAAGAATTCCTTATAAATAAAAATGGTGATATGTTCTAATGACAGGTGATCAAGTAATGATAAAATTCAACGATAAGGTGATAACGTACAATACAAAATTTCGGTTATTCATTACCACTAAGTTGGCAAATCCACATTATGCTCCAGAGGTATCGACAAAAACCACACTGTGCAATTTCGCCATAAAAGAACAAGGTGGCTAACACGTTCACGAGACAATGGAAACGGAGCACGGCAATCAAACTGTTTTCGCATTGTCCTTAGGTTTAGAAGCTCAGCTTCTTGGTATAGTGGTGCGCAAGGAAAAGCCTCGATTGGAAGAACAAAAAGATACCCTCGTTGTGACCATCGCCTCTGGAAAACGAACTTTAAAAGACCTTGAGGATCGAATCCTCTAGTATGCTTCTTTACACCCACGTATTGTTCCATTTAGAACGACTGTTCTCTCAACATTATATTTTTCAGTCTTCTGAGCGTAACCAGTGGCTCTCTATTGGACGATTTAGATCTATTGAACACCCTGCAAATATCGAAGAGTACATCAATTTCGGTTCAGGAATCATTGGTGATATCTGAGGAAACGGAAAAGGAAATTGATCTGGCTCGCGAAGGATATAGACCTTGTTCAAAACGAGCCTCTATTCTCTTCTTTGTACTTAATGATATGAGCCTTATTGATCCGATGTACCAATTTTCTTTGGATGCGTATATTGCTCTTTTCATGATATCCATTGATAAAAGTCCTAAGAATTCAAAATTAGCTGACAGAATTGATACTCTAAATGACTACCATACATATGCTCTATATAGGTAAGTGTGGAACTTTATAAAGCAGATCAATTAATATCAAGAAATATTTATTCATATTTTTTTATCGTACGGTTCTTCAAAACTCGATCCAAAATTTGATCATTAAAAAAGTTTTTTTATTTCTAAGCAATATTTGCATATATTATATCCATAATAAGTATGACTAAATTTGCATCAATAATTTACGTTAACGAGTATTTCGTGGTAACCAATAAATTATAATGGTTTAATTATGAGTTGCTGCGTGTAAATTATATTGTTCGTTAAATAATATATGTATAATTATATGTTTATGATGATATTAATTATCTTAAAGGAACACGTGTCGAGGCCTCTTCGAGCAGCATAAACTACTCTTCTCGTTTCACATGTGTATAAAAATAATGGAGGCTGAGGGGAAAGTGATCCAAGGAGAATATAACTTTCTCCTGAAAGGTGGAATCGTCCTCGACAGAGAGAACCAACCGGACAAGCCGGTCCCGTGGCTTCCGGATGAGACCTGGGACAACATAACGGAGCTTGACAAACTTCCAGGATTTCATGGTGTCGCAGTATCATTCGAGCAATTTCCGCGAGACTGGCACGCTTGGTATGGCCCGTGTATCTCATCATAATTTGCACACACATAGATACAAGCCTCAAATATTTATACTTTCAGGTATGTACACACCGAGCCGGAAACGGTCCACTTGATAGCCGAATGGGAAGATAACTGTAACGAATTTCAAAAAATGCTATTTATAAGAAGTTGTCGTACCGACAGAATAACATTCTGTCTAACAACATTTATCGTACACAATCTGGGTCAACGTTTTGTGGAACCACCTGTACTAGACGTGAAAGCTGTACTAGAAGATTCTGTCGCTCAAAATCCATTGATATTTGTTCTGTCACCTGGAGTTGATCCTACTAGTGCACTGATGCAATTGGCTGACAGTCAGGAGATGATGGACAAGTTCATGGCTTTATCGTTGGGACAAGGTCAAGCACCAATAGCCACAAGGTAACGTTTCTCTTTGATCTGCGACAGATCAATATAAAAATGTCGGCACATAACGGAAGACTAAAATATTACTATTTGACTGAACATAGAATGATACAAGTTGGTGCTAAGGAAGGATCCTGGGTATTTCTAGCCAATTGTCACCTTTCACTCAGTTGGATGCCAAAATTGGATAAAATTGTGGAAACACTGGGGAGCAGCAGAACACTACATCCAAAGTTTAGGTAGCTTAAAGGGACATACTCAGGTTTAGCGGCAAAGAGCAGTTTCGTGTAAAATTAACAAATCTAACTCGGTGCCCTTAATCCAACTGCAATTCTATTTCGGAGTTACCATTGTCAAAGGGAATATTTGAGTAATTCATTTACGTAGTTACTAACAACAAATTTTTTGATATTTGAGAAAAAACGTATCCATCTTATTTCCCAATTTCATTACGCACTTCTAATACCGCGTCGATTCACGGGTCAGTCAAAAGCTTTTAACATTTTATGAAAAAGCTCCTTTCATGCAGGTTATGGTTAAGCTCAAGCCCAACGCCAGAGTTCCCGATATCGATTCTACAGGCTGGGATAAAAATGACGACCGAACCGCCAAAGGGGCTTAAGGCCAATATGAAACGCCTCTATGGTTTAATAAGCGAAACGCAATTCGACATGTGTCTGGCTAAAGCCAAGTATAAAAAGCTTCTCTACACTCTGGTCTTCTTCCACGCTGTCCTTTTAGAGCGTAAAAAGTTCCAGCAGCTAGGATGGAACGTCATATATAGCTTTAACGATTCAGACTTTGAAGTGTCTGAGAATCTTCTTCAGGTTTACCTGGACGAATATCCCGAGACTCCATGGGACTCTCTTAAATATCTAATAGCTGGTGTATGTTACGGTGGCCATGTAACTGATGACTGGGACCGTCGCTTACTGATGACCTACGTTCAGCAATACTTCACCGACGACGTACTCGTCGTTTCAAATTATAGGCTATCGTCTTTACCAACTTATTACGTACCCCGCGATGGCTCTCTCGAATCCTACCGGGACTTCATTACGATGCTTCCAAATACCGATAGACCGGAAGCCTTTGGTCAGCATCCCAATGCTGACATCACGTCTCTCATAACCGAGACCCGGAGCATGTTTCAGACACTCATGAGTTTACAGATTCAAGCAGTATCCAGTGATGAAGAAACAAACAAGGAGGATAAGGTACAGCACTTCTTGTACAATACAAATATTTTCAAACAATCAAATGACTTGTCATACCAATTTTTAGGTCATGCAACTGGCTGGGGACATTGCTTCAAAAATACCAAATACAATTGATTATGACACCACAGAAAAATTAATTGGTCCTGTTAAGACTCCTTTGGATGTTGTCCTCCTACAGGAAATACAACGTTATAACAGTCTCTTAGTAAAGACACGTTCCAGCCTGGAAGATCTTCAACGCGGAATCAAGGGTTTAGTTTTGATGTCTGCGGAACTCGAGGATATATTTACATGCATGTACGAGGGGCGAGTGCCATCCCTATGGCTTACAGCTTATCCGTCCCTGAAACTTCTCGGCTCGTGGACTAGAGATCTCATAAGTCGAATCGAGCACTTTGCGAAATGGGCGGAAACCATTCGACCGCCATTGCTATTCTGGTTGGCCGCTTACACTTTCCCCACGGGATTTCTCACTGCTGTCCTTCAGACTTCCGCCAGACTCTGGAATATATCGATTGATTCGTTGTCCTGGGAGTTTACTGTCTTCACAGTTGAGGATTCCGCTATAGTCGAACCACCCGCCGTGAGTCTTTTACGTAATGAACTTTCCTAAAGGACCTACAGAATCGCCATATATAGCAACTCTTCACATTTCTCAACTATCCTTTACCGTAGGATGGCGTATATATTCGATCGATGTTTCTTGAAGGTGCCGGATGGGATAAAAAACATAGTCTACTAATAGAACCGGCACCGATGCAGCTCGTGTGCAATATGCCAGTTATATATTTTAGACCAATGGAACAGCTGAAGAAAAAGACCAGAGGTAACATGATTTTTTTTTAATCTGCAACTACAATTTTATAGTTTTTCTTAGTACTTTTTATTTTTGCAAAATTTGCTTTAGTTAAGTTTTAGTTAGGTTAGTTTTATGAGTTAGGTTGACTTATCTCGTGCAACGATGCAGCAATTCCATTTACTTCGTTACACTGCCGCTATAATTTTATAGCTTGCCTCTTACATTGCACGTTACTTTCGCAGGGTTGTATAACTGTCCTTGTTACTACTATCCGCAAAGGTGCGGAGCTCAGGGTCGTCCGGCGTATGTTGTAGCTGTTGATCTCAAAGCTGGTACTGAAGGTTCAGATTTGTGGATAAAACGTGGTACCGCACTTTTATTGAGTTTAGCAGTATGAAACTAGTTTGTTATACAGTTTTTTTAAAATTAAGTATCCTATATGTCTTGTGTAGTTCATTAGTATAGATTTCATTAAAATGTTATGCTATCGAAACTTATAATTTTTATTTGAAAGAAACAGATAAAATTTTTAATTTTTTTTATTTAATAATGGATTTGAAATGTGTGGGAGTAAGCAAATATTTTCTACTGATCCATGAGACTTCAAGATGAATGTGTTATTCATTCGTAAAGTATGCTTTCATCATTATATCATTGAAAACGATGTTCTAGATTATTATTGTATAAAAACAGACTAGTAAATGCATTCGGAATAGTTTTTGCATATGGTAAATCTATGTATGTAATAATAAAACTGTCATTGCCGTTATGACAGAAGCTTTAATCTGTCTTGCAATTAAAAAAAGTATTCCATTCGTTTTCAAACACCATTTATTAGTGTTTAATAGTATTGAAAAAAATGCTTGTAAAAAATAGCACATTGATTGAAGCTCCTAAGATATATCAATTACATTATTCTCTCATACATTTATACCCACTTATAACTAAAATTAATAATTTCTAAAATCATTGTCAAACAATATTTATGTAGTATAAATATGTATATATATGCGTTCGAACAAAGCATTTATAATTTTTATAAAGGATGCATTGTCAAGTGTTCATAAAAACTTTATATAAATTTTCATAGAAAAATTAAAATGTAAAAAATAATTCCATCAACAACCTAATGTAAAAATATTTTAATAACGCTGAGTGTCAGAATTAATATTAATCTATTTCCATAAGGAAGAAAATCTACTGATATTAATGGTGAAGATGAGGATGCAAGATTCTCAATTTCATCTCGCTTCTCCTGAATAATATCTTGGAGCTCATCGAACATATTATGTACAGAGTCCTGATACTCGTCCATACTGGGATCATCCACTGGAGGTTTAAGATCTTGAATTTCGGTAACCACATCAGAAATCGCCTTATTTATGCTACGCATAAAACGTGCCCAATCGGTCGGTGCGTCCGGTACAGCCTTCAGAATGGGAGCGGGATTCAGATTTTCAAATTTATCACGAGCTTCAACCAAAGCCTGTTGTAGACTACCAGATTTTTTATCATTCGGAGA
Organism: Trachelus troglodyta; assembly: GCA_030142635.1. Lineage (NCBI taxonomy): Eukaryota > Metazoa > Arthropoda > Insecta > Hymenoptera > Cephidae > Trachelus > Trachelus troglodyta. The sequence continues at coordinate 879,676 of JARQTJ010000520.1, read as the reverse complement.
AGGCACGCTCAAACTCACATCATTGAAAAGATTATTAACAGTCATGGAAATTTGAGCCCGAAAGTCGTCCCAATCGAAATCATCAGTTCCCTTTGTTGAATTGTCCTTATTAATAACTTTGTTTTTGGACACCTTACTTTTAGTCTTTGTTTTAGGCTTTTTTCCCCCTCCTGCAGCGCCGTCTTGTAATTTTGTAATATTTTGTAATGAAATTATTTCATTTTTTAGATCCACAAAGTACTTCGACATCGAGGCTTTGAAATTCAGCCAGGCGGTAGGATCAGTGTGATTTGTGATTTTTATTAAATTCATTAGGGTAGCGTTAAGTTCGTTCTTGAAATCGAGCCATTCCGTTTCTGGTATAACAGGAGTCGTAGGATCTGGCTTAAACGCCGCGATATTATGTTTGATTTCGGAAAAAGAGTTGTTTGTGAAACCCTTAAATGCCCGCAGCGACTGGAGATCCTGTGGCAGAGCGTTTACGGGCACGACGTCCTTGATCTTCGTTTTATCCGGCTTATATCCTTCGCTCTCATCCGCCTGAACCTTCGATAACCATTCTGCCTTTATAGTCGCAATTTCGTTCTTTATATCCGCAAATTGATCTTTGACGGTGTCTCCAAAGGACATCCACGCTACGTCTCCTGAGAGGGCAGAACGTACTTTAATATCGTCGATGGCAGTGGTCAAACTTTTATTAATTTGGTTTTTAAAATCCAGCCAATCACTCTTCAATTCCAGTAACTTCACTCCCGATGGTTTCGGCCTGAGAGCAATTACATCGTTCTGCAGATCTGAGAAGGACTTGTTTATGTAATCACGAAATTCCACCCATTTTGGATCGCCTGGCACGAGTGTTCCAGAATTTACATTATTTATTAGATCACTGACAGTTTTGTTGATCTTATTCTTTAAACCTATCCAATCAAAAACCGCTGCTGGGGTCGCTTTGAGGGATGGTTTAGTTTTTGACACCGGAATCTTGTTCTTCAAATCAAAAATTTCTGCTGTAATTTGATTCCTGTAGGTTGACCAGTTTGGATCACCAGGAGGTGGCATGTTGTCTTTAATCTTCTGAACGGCGACATCCACAGAATTTATAATTTCATTTTTGAAATTTATCCAATCATCCAGTACCATAATGGCGGAATCTGTTATACTTTCAACAGGTACACTTGGCCTCAGTATTGGTATTCCATTTTTGATGCCAGCGAATTGATCTTTGATCTTGTCCCTGAAAGTGATCCAAGCAGGATCACCTGGTGGTGGCATATTACCTTTAATTGCCATAATAGTATCGCTTAAAGATGTTATAATATTATTTTTAAATGATATCCAATCATCCATTGCAGCACTGCTATCAGCAGATTTTTTCAAATTCCCTTTCGCAGTTGGGATTCGATCTTTGACAGAAGCAAATTGATCTTTAACCTTACTCATAAATGTGGCCCAAGCTGGATCGTTAGGCGCTGGCATGTTAAACTTAATAGAATCAACAGCATCATTAAAAGATTTAATTATATCAATTTTTAATTGGGTCCAATCAGCCGTGTCCGTCGGCTTATTTGATACTTTTAAAACTGACTTCACTTTGATGCCAGCTAATTGACTCTTAATATCAGCGAATTGACTTTTTATATTTTCTTTGAACGCCAGCCAATATACGGTACTGGGTATACTTCCTTTAATGCTATTTACAGTATCATTCACAGATTTCATAATGTTGGCTTTAAAACTGATCCAGTCATCGATTACAGCTGTTTCATTGCCCAACCGTAACGCATGATCTTCAGCCTCTTTAAGAGAGTCGTTCATAAACTTTTGCACTTCTGCATACTGAAGTAATTTCAAATCAGAAGCAAGTTTTGGTTTTGGATGTAAACTTGCTAACTGATCTCTAAGTTCCGCAAAAGATTTGTTCATCATATCTTGAACCGAAAGCCAATCGGCACTTCCAGGTGGAGGCTTGTTAACTCCAAACGCAGAAATGATGCCCTGAACAGTATCATTGATATCATTTTTAAAACTCATCCAGTCCACAAACACAGGTGAGCCCGTCAAAGATAACGTGAAAGAAGTATCTTTCCACGGATTTAAAGAAGGACCAGGAATATCTTCACAAGATAACATAGGATTATCCACCCCGATTGAACGCATGACTTCAGGTTGTATTTCAGTGACTTCATCTGAGCAATCACAGATCAATTTAGCCAATGAACTCTTGCGCAATTCCTTAAGTTGCCCTGAAATACCAACATATAACGTTAAAGTATCCTTCTTAGTAAAAGATTACAATGACGAAACAAAGGTCTTATCGAATTACCTTTGGTAAAGGAGTGTGGCTGATCTGGTGTCTCGTACCAGTAACGATCGCCTTGCTGAAGTCTAACGAACTGATGTGAGATCAGACAGGTGAAGGTAGGTCCCAGTAGACCATCGGATGCTGGTAGTTCAGCCAGAGCCCCCGTATATAAATCAATATCATCAACGTATCGATACAATGTTGAAATTTGATCCAGAGCCTCAGAATCCAATTGATCAGAGAGATCCAAGAAGGTGGCTGGTTTGCTAAGACCACAAAATTCTCTCCACTTGGTGTATCCAGGTAAACCATGATCTCTTCCCCGCTGAATATTCAAGGACACCAAGTCAAGACCGCAAGGAACTGAGACGTTACTCATAGGATCTTCGAACAGGTGTCTAGTGAGCTGAGATGTAACGTGAGTCGAGGTTTTCTGAATGACATTCGAGGTCGCCGAGTTGATTGAACTTTCGACACCGCCTTTGAAATAGAGGCTATAAGGATTAAAGAGCATCCTGTGAAGTTCCTGATAAGACGAAGTTCCTTTCTCAGCATCCGTAACCCTCATTAGACCAGGAAGAAGAGTATGAGCGAATCTGAATGCTGCAGCTGCAAAATTATTAGCAATCGAAGGATCCACCTCAGAATTATAGTTTTCTCGATAACCAAACGTTAATGGTTTCAAATTTCGAAGAATGGTCTCGCGCTCTCCCAAGATAATAGGAATAAATTCCCGATAAGTAATGTGCTGAAGTTGAGCACCAATAACGCGTCGCGTCTCTTGGTAGAGTTTCTCATCGTCCCAGAAAGGATTCATGTCCGCCAAAATTTTTGCTATCCTATTGTGCTGTCTCGCCCACAAAAGATGCATGGTGGTCAAGTGAAGATTCTCGTTGGCCCTGCCGTCCCCAGTGGCGAAGCAATAACGACCACGTGCAAACTCCAATTCTCTGTTACATCCGTCCCCAAGATTGGTACTGGCAGGTAGTAAAGTTCTATTGTCAGATGTAGTCTGCATCCTGAGAAGACCACCAACACCTGAGCGAAGATTCCTGGATGTGGGTACATCAGTGCCGTAGATAGCAGAGCCATCGATAAATGCACTGACCTGTAAGTTCAAAATAATGAATTCATGTTAATAAAAAAAAACAATTCTCACAGGATTTTCAATTGACACTTTTAGACTATTCTGTTAAGAATACTATATAACCTGGTTCAATTGCTGACGAGGTCCAATCTTGCACTGAGGCGCAGATGCAGATCTGACAAACTCCATGCAGGAACTTCCAGCGATATCGTATACAGGATCTCCAGGACCAACCTCTACAGGGAAGCATTCAGGATGTCCATTCGATGGAGGGCAACAAGAAAGACTACTGCCATTTTGACCCTGACTGATGGCCGTAGCAGTGATATCATGATCCAGAAATTGTCCAAAAACAGCCAGCATTACGGTGAAAGCCGGATTTGTACTAGGAGAAGGTGGATGAACTAGCAAGCTGACTTTCCTCGCCGAAGGAAGTTCCTTTCCGAGCTTCCCCTTCCTCGGCGCGTTTATTCCATCCGCGTAATCCGGCGGAAGTATCCTCTTGAAGGCCGTCAAGGATGCACCTTTTTGCTCAGGATGATTACAAGTTCCATCGAATGTCCTATATATACCACTGGTGCAATTTATCCTTGAGAACTCTCTGCAGGTATCGGTTGGTATCCAATCCGCTTGGAGGGCAGTACCGACGGGGAAGCTCTTCCCAGCAAGGATCCTGACTTCTTCGATTTTCTTCGTTGCTGCCAGTTCACCAACCCCGATCAGAGCTAATTCACCAGCCCGAACACTAGTGCTCACTGCGTACTGATGCCTGGAATTAGGCGACGGACCTGATAACGGCGTTGCTGCCTCGTCAGCAACACGACGTTCCTCGATTGCCTGTTTCCCTGCTATAATTCCATCCTGGAGTTCCTCATCAGTCAACGCGTCGGATGATGAATCATCCATATCAACTAGCTTCGTGAACGAAGTTACCCATACTGATTTAAGAAGATTCGTTGCTGCGCTACTAGTTGCTGACACGTTCGTTGCTGCATTGCTGCTTCGCATGGAGTAGCTGACCGAGGCTACAAGGGCCATCACAAAAATGACTCTGAAAAGAAATTAGTACGTCAAGTAAAAAGTGTTGTCCATGTGTGTACGTTATATTGCAATATTTTTTAATTTCGAAATGGGAAATCTGTTATCATATATGGCAAAGGGGGATAAGGACCAGGCGTAGATCCATCCTTGTGATTTCCAATTACGTTTATCATTCATATCTTGTTATGATAATGTGTCGTGTAGATAAACGCGACGTCACTCTTCGTGGTTAACGTCATGTACGACCAATGCCATATGACTTCCTTCTAATAAACGTTAACCATATACATATATACATTTTCAAATTCATCGCAACTCGTTAAATATTTTCTGTATTTCATAATTGAACACGATTGCATAAAACATAAATTGTGAATAGATAGGCCAGAAAAAAACTTCATGTGTGATCATTGCTGTGTTTTTTTCTCCTAATAATCGTCAAACAAGAATATACGGTTCCAAACTCAACGCAGTTCGCTCTCGTTAAATATTTCCCAGATTTCAGAATTAAATGCGATGGCATAAAACATAATTTATGAATGGCTACTGGGGGAAAAAAATTATTACCAGGGAATAACGAGCCAACGCAAATGAACTTTTAATTAATTGCTAAAAACATGAAGTTCCAAACTCCATTAGTGAATTCGCACGAGAAGGATCGATCGATGAGAAAAAAAAACAACTTACACAACGAGAAGAAACGTGAGACACTGAAGCTGTCGTTCCTTTCTACGACGTGTGTAAAATGGATGCACGCCATTGTCTACGTAAAAGGGACAAGTAGTCGTTCTGGATGAGAAATTCGTCAACGGTGTCTTCTCGGTAGACATGTTGCGCAGAAACGGCGTGTTAAATGGCTACTGCATTGCAACATATTGAATGCCACTGAAGCAGGCAATATTCTTACGTAAACCATATGAGTGGGAAGAATTTTTCTTTCATTTGTAAAATGGTAAAACAACGTGAATCATTAATGGAGCTATGGTTCGACCAGTTTTAATAGCAGCGATGCATAATATAGTTACGTTACGTATATTATACACATATACGAGCGCTTCCATTTTGTCATATATTCAAAAGCTAAATAACGTCCATATGCCTTTTTGCTTGAAATTAAAAAAAGAAACTCCCTTTTAAAGTGCAGTTCCATGCGGACTGTGCTTTACGCTCTTTCTTTCCTAGGGTATACTTTATTCTCTATTTTTCTGTCTCCCGGCTTCTGTGCTTCCCTTAGTAAAGTCGCACTCGGTCCTCAACGTAATGGCGATTACCATAAATTTCCCTAACGAAAAGATTCGCTTTCTTCTTATTCGGGTCGACCTGTACCTTGGTAATACGTAACGTGATGGTAACGTCGACGAGCGCGAGAACCGCAAAGCACCGTAAAGTACTTTTCGCAATAAATAGAGTGACATGCGGTGAGGATGTAGTTAATGCTTCGCTGTATCGCGCCATTACACTTCAATATACCAGGAACGAATTGCTATTTTCTACTGTCCCTGTATGACGTCCCTGTTACGGTGTAATTAATTTCTACCCTATTGCCAAGAATAACTAGGAAATTTATTCACTTGAAAATACAGAGACAACGGTTACCTACCCTGAACAATAGTATAGATTACCTTTGTCATTAAAATCAGTGGAGGAAGGATATATTGTTTACGTTTAATACTCACATGAAAGTTGCGCAAACGCAGCATTGAAATTGGCGAACTCTAATTCTTCGATTTCGTAGCAAAGATGAAAACTCGACGTAACTTGGCACATCCGATGGCCTGGTCAATGGCGTCCTTTCCGTTGGTGACATTATTTTAACTTTTCAACCATTCAACTTGACAGCCTCAAACTGGTAAAAATGGATCCTCCAGTCGTTGGCGAGGCACTGTTGTTAAAGGATGGTTTTCAACGAGGATTATTTACCCTTGTCTTAATTCTTTAATTGTTTACAGAGTAGCGACGAGTGAATCGTGAATGAGAGATCCACTGTGAATTCCAAAAACTATAGAACTCGTTACACCTATTCGATTCAGCTAAATTCCTTCGATTATCATTAGTCTAATAAGAATTCATTAATTTATTTCAACATAGTCTTGTCTGACGTACCTTTCTTCGCATACTTTCAATAACTCATTGTCCGCTTGATATACATTTATAAGTCAGTATTTTTTATTTGAAAAATAATACGTTGACCGATGATGACCGTTACGATTAAGCACTTTTATATTTCACATAAACTCTTCTTTCATATAAATTTTCACACTTTTTAAGTAGTTAGTTCACAGTTAATACGACTATACAATTATATAACAAAAATTAATAAACATGTACTTCGTTAAAATTCACTAAAAATTTGCATGAAAATAATTACATTCAGGAAAAACGACTTAGGTCAGTCATACAATAATTGTATAAATTCCATATTTTTATGTGACAGGGTATGCGAGTTATATAAATACGATAAACATGTGTATGTACTGAGTAATTAGTCAAGAACGAAGCAATTAAATGAGTAATAACTTCACCAGCCTAATGCACAAGTTCTGATTCGAAGTGAAGATAGAAAATGTGTTAGTTTCATGAACCCCAATATTTTGTCTAGTCGTAACTAAATCCACCATTTGACTGTAAGAAGTGAGAACGTGTACTGAGTACACGAGTACCGAGATTACCAATAATTACGAAGACAGAGTAAAAGTAGTAGACTGAGGCTAATAAGAAATGATTAACATTTAGTATTCTATCGTATTTACGTAACATCACTAGGAATTTATATCACGTTAAAGCTGCTAGTAAATAACCGTATGCATAAATAGACGCGATGTAGTGGACGTCCATCCGAAGACTGGTTGCATTACGTAAGGTATACTATCCCTCTGGGGGCGTATGAAATGTGAGTGGAATCAATTTTTACCCGGTGGTCGATCGAGGATAGTTTATTCAGTGTAAAGAAACTTGAACGTATCAAAATACAGAATTTAATCTTGAGTAGGGACGTTGCTTTTTCCAAATTTCACATTGATGAAAGCCGCGAAAAAAAAGCTAGTAATTAAATTACCATTGAATATTGTTAAATTTATTTATTAAATTGTACTTTCTTAACGGTAGAATATCGAACGATTTCTAAGATAATTAATAGACATATATTTTTAGGCCACCCTGTATATGTCCTATATGACTAGAGTGTCACAAGCAGACGGCAAAATGGCACGGAGATACTCGTGAGAATCGTTTCTGTACAGACAAGACAATGCTCCGCTATCACTGTCAATGTATACCACGAAACGTGAGTCTGACACGTTGTCTCAGTCCAGAAACACAGGATAAAAGTGAATTCTGTCCAAAAAAGAAAACGGATCCATCAATCCTATAGTGATAGATACTCGATCCAACTTCTATCAAGAAAAAAAGTAGATCCAATTTGAACTCGGTTCCAGTAACTGACAAATGATAGGTATTATTTATCTTTGTATTTTCCTTTAATGAGTTCAGAAAAAATAGTGGAAACAGATATCTAATGAAGAAATTGAAAATATTCGTTAAAATCTTTGTAGACGCTTAAATAAATTAATTTTTCTGTCCTTTCTTATAGAATCCGTACGTTGCTTTCATTTGTCCAGTTATAAATTGCGCAGCAAAAGTTCAGATCAGTAACCTGTTTTATCATATAGAACGTGTAAATTGATATGACGAAGCACTTGTATGGTTTCTTCGGCGGGCTTCATCGATGTAGCATACCGTGTGGTGAAAAGATAAAGAGACAAATTCTGTTCGTTACAATAGTAAGAATAGCCGAAAATATTGTTTGTACACAAAAATTTGCATTGTATCAGATTTCAATTTATATTATAGGAAGTTATATGCGGATGTGATAGAAGCGTATAAAATATAATGAACCATGCTTCAGATGGATATATAAATTATTTATTATCTGGACTTAATAATAAATATTCTGAGAAGAAGAAATACCACAAGTAAGACCGAATCGATAGAAGGAATGTTCGGATTATTCAGTGCAACAAAAATTGTAGCGCTTCGGTGCACGAAGTTCGAGCCACTGTTCCTGATTTGGTACATACATTTCAGCGGGCATCCGTTCCAAACCAAGAGATTCCGGCGATCCGTTCTCATCCGTCATCCGGGCTAAAATATGGACAACTATTACCATCTCGCTTTCTCTATGCTCTAATGTTTTTGTCATTAGGGAGGTCAAAGTACCCGGTCGCTTGTGCATCGCTATGGCTTCACCAGGATGCCTTAGTAGAAGACGGCCTACACCTTCGCATCGTCTTAACACTTCGTTCTTCAAAAGTTGACTCCTCACGTTTTGAGAAATTATTGCACAGTCTGTGACCCACGTCGATACATATGCAAAATCTGTCAAAAGTTGTAATGCACCCCATTCACTGAAACACATAATATTAATAAAAGTATTTTACTGTATTATGAATAGTAATTTGATAAAATATTTAATATCATATATTTATCAATATCAAATTATATGAATTTAATGGAAGTTGTCATAATAATGAAATTACCTGAACTTTATTCGGTGTAAATAAATGTAATCCAACCACGCTTCGCACATGATTTTCAAAATCATATTAGAAATCTCGGGATCCTCGATCACTTCCAACACGGGTAATAATACTCGCTCTGAAAGATAAAATTCTTTCAAACTGAGAAACTGGATAGAAGTTTAAGGTTTTGCGAAGTGCAGCGTAAATTATGAGTGAATTCATGCACCAGGAACTCTGACAGAAATTAAAAACGAGACTGTACCAAGGTATGTTTCAACGTAGAGACTTGCAGCAACAGGGACATCGTTCCTACTTTTCCTCCAGTAATTACGCCGAGGGAAGCACATGTGTAAATTGGCGAGACTCACAACACGGCAAATTATAGCCAGAGTGTCAATACATTTGGCAGGCGACTCCTAAAGATAATACAAACGATAATCAATCAATTAACAGAATAAACTCTAATGGATAGCGAGAGATTTCCGTTTTCAATCGTCAGCAAATTTCGATATTTTTAATCATTATTTACATGTGCATTCATTATCTCTCGCTTGGTAACTCATTAGGGGTTCATGATAAGCACACACGTACACCTGCGCAATAAATCCTTATCCATGATAATTAACGATCATCGATAACACAGTTATTTCACTAGGGATATAGAAAAATAAAAAAAATCATTTATTACATGAACTAGCACAGTACCTTCAGTAATTGAATATTTGCCTGAACTTCGGATACAATCTTCGCCCTCATTTTCGCACATACGTAAACCTGCACGTTGACTATTTCCGCCGTCAATGCATTTGTATGATCAGCAAGCTGCAGTGAAGAAACTCCGTATGAGAAGTTCCCCTCCCAAAAAGAATTGAAAAAACTAATAATATTACAAGTGCCAACAAACTAATCGTCTACAGTGAATAACAAAAATTGTCAAAAATATATAGTTTCTCCCTCCGAGGTACATCTATTACTCTACTAGCCTTCAAATACGAGAGCTCTTCATTACAATTCTTGAGATCACCCTTGACCAAAAGAAAAAAGACATCTAGGTCCCAGGAGTGCGCAATGAGTTTGGCTTCCTGCATAGCCCACAGTCTCATAGTATGGATCGAATGATCTAATCTATGAAGCACGAGTATCTGCTCCGATAACGGAAGCTCAGCTAAGGGTGCACCAACGACCCACTCGCCGCCAACTTCACACTCGTTACTCAGAGTAACCAGTAATTGAAAAACCTCACAGAAATTTTGCCCGGTGTCCGTGCCCTAAAATTACAGTTACACCATAAGATATATACCACGACTAAGATAACTAAGTTATCTGACAAACTGACCTCGGTAGATGAGGACCTCGATTGGCACTCAAAAGCTGATGTATAAGCAAGTCTGAAGAGTTGATCCCAAGCCGTAACAGTTACGTGACATCCTAAGGCATCACAGAGATTCTGCAAAGCCGGTCTGACTGTCGGTGGGACTGTAATAACATAATAAATTGAATACAGATGTCTTTAGGAACAATGCATCACCCAATGTCACACTTACCATCCCTCCCTTGTGTGAACTGATGTAGCCAATCTTTAAGATGTTGGGATCCGTGACTGTGACGAGCTGCTAGAGCCTCAGGGGACCACCATAGAACCACGTGGTCTAAAATACTCGATACAGCACCCCAGGCAACTTCCTGATAATAGTCCGTGACTTTCCTCACTGCGCTTTTCCTCACCCTTGTTTCACCTGACACTGACGACTTGTTGGAATCTAATTAGTCACAACGCAAAAAAAAGTTCTAGATGCGTTCGGGACGGGTTGATATGATGCTGAAACGATAACTGGTGTCGACTTTTACTCGACAAATTCAAAATACTCGGTAAACACTTTGAAATTGATGAACCTGGGAAAACCGAGGAAGTATAAGTTTTGAGAAATTTCGAAAATTTATCTTCCACCATATTGGTTGTCTTAAACGCGTTGACGTTCGTTACAGTTTGTTAGTGAAATTATTTCAACAATCGTTTAGATTACTCGACTAGCTATCTTACACGTATGCGGACTGGAAGTGAACGATACGACTGAGAATACAATCCAGGATGTTACGCGCGTTAACGAGCTTGTGCTTGCTCATCTTCAACGTAAATTGCATTCCAGTATCTGACTGGTACAGTCTGGGCTGATAAGTAGTGACGGCGTACGTGCAATAATGCCAGGCATCTGCTCTACCGTAAAGAGACTAATATATGCATGCTTATAAGGTTATATGGTATCGAACCATTCTACAAGAGAATTAATGATGTTTGTAAGTATGTAGAAAAGTTCGTTCTATGGCAACGTGATTATTATCCTTAGGATATAGTACTATCTGAATAACTTTAAAACTCCCTAGCTGGCATCACTTGACTTGGTCGTATATCTGCCACTTCGTAAGGACCCGGTCGAATGCGATATATGACCGGACCCAAAAGGAGATTCAAGAGTCACTTTGTTCATCTTCTAAATAATGAGCCCTTCTAATAGTAACCATGTCGTTAGTAATGAAATGTATAGGAAAGACTTTCTCCTGACTGAAAATGCTTATATAAACAAAAGGGTTTCAGAATTGTTGAACGGTTAGTCCGGTGTGCAAAGGTCGGATGGATTCAAAGATATAAACGGAATTTATTATATATAAAGTCAGTTTGTTCGAAATCTCTGCTTTGTGAATCTATCATGGAATGAAAGATATTTGGAACACAACACAAATTCTGGTATTGTAAGTACGTTCCGTTACGTATATTTTTTATATAAGATGACAGATGAGAAAGCAATTTACTGATTTGGGAATCGGGTAGAAAATTATTATAAAGTGATAGTTAATCCTAGAAGATTATTTTAGTTGATTTACTCTCCCAATAAGATCTTTTTGTGAAGAAATGTCGTATCAGTCATATTCTAAAAATTACTAAGCTTAGAAATAGTGTGTTCAGAATTTCTTTGATTAAAATATCTCGTAATACCGGCAAAGGACATTGATTTTTTCATATTGGATTTTTGTAATCTACTGCATCCTCGTAATCCATTTTCTGTTTTACCCTAAGGCAAATATCAAGAAATTCCTTCAAACAATTGAAAGACTTAGGCGCCGTTTCTTTGAAGATATCCAATAACTTTGAGATCGATACTGAACAATCTTGCAATCAACGTCCAAATTAAATTTACCTTTGTTGAGTTTTAAAGCTTCTGCCCCAAGTAATCGAGGTGACACGTCTTTCGCGATATTCAACAATCCAATTACCTGCTGGTTCTGAGTGTTTACAAGTACTTGCATGTTTTCAATGTTGGACAACTTGACTTCTGGCGCTGGAGCATTCGTAATAGGTGGGGTCATATGTTTCGTGAGAGCACTATGAAATATTACATGGGTCATCTGATTTAATGGAAAGCATCACTTTTTCGCGTAAACTTTGCCAAAGCAGTGCACGGCTTACCCACCGATATATTTCCACGCTTGAATTTTCTGACATCTCGATGTCTGCCGACACAGGTGATTTCAGATCCTCCCTTTCGCTATTAGGTTGATAATTCGCCAGGAGACACTCTATAAGCTCATGACAATATTCTTCAGCTTTGTTCTTTGCTAAAACCTAAATTAACCTAGATTAACGTATTTATTTACGAGGACGAGTCTTCATCAAGAATTTTTAATACCATTGCTGTAGCTATCACGATCTTTGAAATAGATTATTTTGATAACAATGCTTTATGAAAACTTGAGCAAGGCAACGATTGTTGGCATAGATAACTGCGTGCATTGATTTATTATGCAACGTCAATTAGAAAAATATCACAATCTTTAGTACATAATGCCTCGCATGACACCGACATACCTGCAATAATCGCGTGACCGAGATCTTTTTCATAGATTCAAGCATACTCGGACAGTCATTATAAAAAATATTTATTGACGATACAGAAACGTCATGCTGTAAATCCAACATGTCATTGTGAGCATTGACCAATCTGTAAAATAATAATTTCAATATTGTTGATCTTTCAATTAAGGTTATGACGCTTCACAATTTTTTCTTATTTCAATACGATATAGTAAGAGAAAGTTATAAGCATTGCATGAGCAGTAAGCACTGTAATTTCATATACAAATTGAATCAGGTTACCCACTTTATCGTAAATCGATCCATGTCTCACATTACCTGAAAAGTACTCGGAGAAAGTTGTCATTCTTGCAGTCGATAATATCGAAAATGAGACCACGAGTAAACTTGGCCAAAATGTTGAGTCTGCGTTTCAAAACAGTGGATAAGTGATCTACTTTGTACTTATAAACAGGATGTGTCGGTGCGACAGCACCCCAGATCAATCTATAATTCCTTATGATGGATTCTAGATTGCCAATAACAGTTATCAAATCCTATAATAAAAAAAGGCAAAAATGTCACGCACCAAGTTTTAATCCATTGTAAAATATTTCACTCATAACAAAAGTTCTACAATACTTCGTCAATACTTTCGTAGTCTACGTTACCAACCGACGGCGGTAAATTCGACCGGTAAAATAGTTCCGGGTTACGCAACTACTAGAAAACATAATATACCGGAAAATTATCGAAAAGCCAAGCTTTATTACATGCTGAAACAAACTCTGTAACTCGACTACCTCCGGATTGCAACTGTTTGATTCTGCTATGTCTTTGACAATTAAAGCTATGTCTCTTGCAAGTTTGTCCATTATGTTGTCCAATGTCAAGGAGTCTGTGAACCATTTCTCTAGAGGGGGACTTGAAAGTGGCAACCACTTTGCGATATTCGCTCTGTAATTAGTGTCCATGTGCCTGCCGACGGATACCCGTAGACTGTGACCTATTCCAATTAAACATTCTCTCTGTGTAATGCTCGATTAAGCGCCCGATGAGATGGGCGACATGAACGCTCGACCGTTAAACTGTATAGTATACACAGTTATACGTGAATAGTCATGGTTCAAGCGGATATTACTTTGTCAACGTTATCTAGAAGAAATAAGTAATCAATAAAGTTAGTTACTAATCGCAACTTGATGCTACGAGTGCAAATTAACTTAAAAACGTTGTCACACTATATAATACATGTACATATATTTATGTATATTCTCGCTGTCTGTTCTTAGATTAGATAAACTATCGACGGACGGTCTCTTTTTTTACTCTATTTTATTCTTTGATACATTATCATACCCGCTGTTATCATTGTACAGTTACAATTCATCCATAATAGCCTAAGAGATAATGAGGAACTTTACGATAATAGCTTCTTATGTTATAATAAATATTTGGTTGTCTATATAAGTAGTTCCAATTGGATCGAGTCAATATGAACTTTAAACCAGGGTGATAAAATAATTATGCTTTGTTTGCAAATGAGAATGAATTACGTACGTTTTCTGTAAGGAAATGTTAATTCGGCTCCAGATGCATCTTCGATTTTGTTTGTTACTTTGCGCGATGCATTACGTTGATGATTAAGAGCACGCAACGTATGATGCACATTAGTAACTTCGTGGCAAATTAAGACTGGGTTCACCTGCATGATCTGAAAACCATGATACTTCGCTGGCAACGGTATTATAACGTGTAAACGAATTTCCTTAGTTACCACGCCACTGTGCAATGCGCATGACTGTGCGCTGAAAACGGATTTCCACGAAGAAGTCCGAAATGCACAGTCATGGCTTATAAGAATTGTTCAATATGCGATACACGTATACATTTTGAGTGCAATTACCAACGAATTATATTTTAATGCTATATCCTTAATTTGCATCACATATACATATATAATGTCCGGGAAAAAAATGTCTGTCTTTGAATGGGTCATCTATACTTTTTATTCTGTTTTAAAAAAAAATAATGAATACTAAATGACATAGCTGTATATTCAATTTGAATTTTGATTTGTGATGGGCCTTACAATTGTGTCATGCTATCATTACATTAGATCATGATGAATATAGCACTTTCGGTATGATTAGTATTATAAAAATATAACATCGATATAAATGTTACAGATCTGATCTGGTAAAGAATATAACTTATGAATTTTTATTTTTATTGCAATAAAAATTAACAATATCAGTCGAGTATCACACTACATATCATTCACTGGTCAAATTTAATTCTGCTGTACCGATAGCTGGTACTAACTAGCATAACTCACAGGGCGTGCCGGAAATGCATACCCATGACTACTTGTACGTCCAATAAAACATGGAATAAGTCTATGTAACGCTTAATAAGCACGTCATTATTATTAATTAATTATTTATTATTTTTTGTAATTAATAAAGGTTTATTAACTCAAATAAATATGATGGTAAAAATCTTATAAACTCATAAGATAATGCCACGTCATATCCTCAAAATTAGTAAATATAAAATACGAATACATGTTATTATAATATTAAACTTCTCTGAAGATATTTAATTTCTTTTTTGTACATTTATCAGTATATTCTGTTTCGACTTCTACCCAATCAGTAACGGATATATCAAGAACAAATAAATAGTCCTCTTATTTCATAAGCATATAAATGTAGTCTTGAACACTGTAGCCCCTTGAAAACGGGGAAGCCCCGATTAACTGGGGGACCCATACTGCTTCGTGTTTTTCTCTTCGTGTTACTACGCGTTGCTACGCGTAGACTCATGTCCTGAAGCCAGTTCAAGGCAGTTCTTTGTCTGTCTTCTTCTAGTGCGTGCGTTGGTGTACATGGAATAACATACTGTAATGCATCAGGATTTAAAAGTTTAACTGCAGAAGAATTTAATGTATCTAATCCAAACGGCGTAGCAGTTTTTGCAAATTGTAAGTTATTTTCTATAAATCACTATTTTGCTAGACGCCGGGGAACTTAAGATATAACAAAACACGGCCTAATTTTACGGAAATATGTCTATAAATATAAGTGTATTTAGTACAGTCCATCAATGGCATTGCGCCATTACGTAAATTAGAGCCATTTAAGTACTTCTGTAGTATGTATTCTTTTTAAAGCTATATATGGAAGGATAACAATTTTTAATAAGTGCACGTAGTAATTTGAGTGAAATTTTTAATAGCGTATCGTATGCCATGAAACGGACATTTGCCATTTCATTTGTGTTACCGACCCCTCCACATATTGTCCACAATTCATATTGCAGCAAGTTTTCACCGTTCCTAATACGGCATATGCATTTTATGCTAATTTTTTGCATATCTATTTTAATTTGAAATTTGAGATATGACTGTGTTCCATTTTCTTTTGTAATTTTTAAATCATTTGTTTTTTTTTCTTTGAAATATTCTCCATAATTTTTTATTTGAACAAATTGAGTCCACATGTTTACAAGTGTTATCATAAACTTAATTTTGACACTAAATATTTTTTATGCTCATGTAGACTATTTTCTATGTTGAGATTAATAAAACAATAATTGATCATAAAGGAATAAACATACAATGAACAGTGTCTACTTTTGACAAGTATATAATTACCTTTTTTTTCTGCTCTATGTATGCATTTTTGTCTAGTATTTTCATCTAAGAGAAGACCAAACATCATTACAATGCAAGCGTTTGCAAGAGCACCAAATCAAATGAGCAATAAAGGCCCAATGGATAAGAATTGGAAAATCTTTAAAGAACAATTTTTAACTTTTATGAAAGTAACTGAAGGCAATTTAGAAGCAAGCGATAAACAAGCAATAATGCTTCTAAATTTAATGGGAGAAGTAGGACAGGAAGCACTGCAGAATATACTTTTTAAGTATCCTGAAGAAAAGGAAGATATACAAACTTTATTGGAAAAATTTGATGAGTATTTTGATCCTCCTAAAAAGGAATCAAATGAAAGATATGCATTCTTTACACGAACGAGAAAACCAAACGAAAGCATTGAGAACTTCATTGCTGAATTACAAGTAAGTGCCTATAGATATTATCAAAAGATTTATTTCTTGTACTTCAATTGATAAACTGAATAGAAGTTGAATTATTAGTGTAATTATATTACTAAATCCTTTTTAGGTAAATGCTTTATTATGAAATCTATATGAAAATATGTCTTATATTGTTGATTTTTTTAAAATGAAATGCAATATATTTTTCAGGAAAAAGCAAAAACATGTAACTTTGATTCTCTTACGGAGAGTCTCATTCGAGATAAAGTTATTTTGGATACCAAGGACAAATTATTACGCAAAATCTTATTAGATACAGAGGACCTTGACTTAACAAAAATTATAACAATTTATAAATCTCACGAAATGGCTACAGAAAAAATTAAGCAAGTCTACAAAGAAAAGACAAAACAAGCCCAAGAAACAAATGCTACGCCATCAACCACGACCACAGAAGTGGAAAACAATGTTACAAATTGTTACAGATGTGGCACTCATCATAATTATCGCAATTGCCCTGCATGGGGCAAAAAATGTTTAAAATGTCAAGGTCTTGGGCACTTTACTCATAAATGTACTCCGAATCTGGCACAGAAATGTTATAAACCCAATGTAAGTTACTAAATTATAAACTCTATTTCCTTTCTGGAATTTTCTTTTCATACTAACAAAGCATTTATATGTATAGAATCATCATACATGTTAATTATTCAAATGATATTAGTTAGATCAATTCAAATATATGGTGTCTTGAAACATCTCACACAATAACATAAGATTCAATAAGTCATTATTATTAAACGAAAATAATAAAATGTAAAATTTTTGGATGTTCTATATGCTTCAATCATGTATTATATTTACAATATTATATTTGATTCGTTTTGAAATTTCAGGACTATAACAGGACTGTTGCAAGTCCTTTTACCCAAATTGATAAAAAGACCAAGGTAAAGAATAGTGGAAAATATTAAAATAAGTATTATCTTTGCGGTTTATCTTTGCTTATCTACACTATCACATATAAAACCATCAATGTTATGAAAGATTTAGAATCCTATTCGTATTAAATGTTTTCAACTATTAGTGCAATTAAGTTCTGTACAGAAAGTTTTATCACTATTTTTTTCCTTCAAGTATTATACATTATAGACAATTTAACGATTTAAGGTTCTATATTAAAAAAAATGTTTAGAAGTTTTACATATTTCTATTATGCAGTGGCAATGTATTAGGTAATGAAATAAAAATCTTTAACAATGAGTTCTAATTCTAGGGATAAACGTCGTTAAAAATATATGTATTACACAGATTGAATTTAAAATTGTTTTATTAAAAAATCTGAGGAAACTTTCTGAACAGATTTCATATAGAGGTTCATATTTAAAATACATGTATAGTTGAAAATAATATGGTCTCTTAATAAATTGTTTGATAATGGGAAAAAGTTGTTATTCTTATATCGATATTTTGCCATACTAAGTTTTGATACTGTAACCTCTATCCTCATTTAATAATTATTACGTAATGCATTGCTAAAATAATATCTTCATTGATATGGTAATACATTAAAAAACCACATAAACTAATTGAATTATTTGTCTGATCAAAAAACGTAAATTTGATACTACCAAATCTACCAAAAAGATTTATTCTCTATATTCACATATGAATAATTATAAAAACCAAGTTTACTCCATAATTATTGCGCATAAAGGAGGCCAGTATCAGTTCAAACATACTGTTGTTTTAAGAAAAAGTAAACAAAATTTCCCAAGAAAATTTTGTAGAGATCATCGACAATATTAATTGAGGTGTAATTCGTTTGAGTTTCAACCGATGCCGATCTCCCCTATCAAAAAACGAGTATAGCACGTAAATATATCAATTGTGATTCATTTTTTATGGTGAAACAAAGTTTTTAAGTCGACATGAGAATGATTAACTTTATTCTTGTAGTCCGTCGCTCCAATTTATACAGATTACTGTACATTGTTTGTTGTAGAACTATAATAGAAATCGAACTTCTCGAAATCAACAAGACACCATGTATTTGCCAAATGATCAGATCCCACCACTTATGGCACCAGTAAGTATTCTAAATAAATTGGATCATTAGAAATAGTTATTGACACTTGCATCTTATATTAAAAATTCTTTGTTTTCTTGCTAATGCAACAACTAGATCTTATTCCAACTGTTAATAATAATTTAATTACAGAAACATTCATGTCAGTTTTAAAAACATCAGAGTTAATTAAATTCAAAATTGGCATTCAATAGTACTTTATGCCACAAGGGAGGAAAGTGTATGATTTTCGACGAGTGCGAGGATTGCTGTCCGAGCGAAGCGAGGGCAACACGAGCACGAGGTGAAAATCCGCACTCCTCTCGTGTGCCATATACTACTTTTTACCCGACTATTTATAAAATAACCATATTTTTATGCCTGCAACGGCAAAACGCTACAATATATGGGTGTAGGTTCACATCTCATTTCTTTTGTTTAGAGTTTTTTTCTTCCCGCAATAATCACTTTTTTGCCCACAAAATAACTTGTTTTTCCTTCTGGTCAAGAATTGATTACCTACTTTCCGCCCGCGTTACAGGGATGGAATATGGTTATTTTATCGTAGTCCGATAAAAATAAAATTGTTTAATAGTGACAGTTTTTAAAAACATGAAATATATTGGAATGCGTATGTTCCAGCCTGTTTATACGCCATACCCTACTCCATCAGAAGCTTACAATTCTGGATATGTACGATCACCTGCTAATCTACCTGTAGGTATTAATAATTGATGCACAATAATACTAAATTATATTGAAACTCATTTGTTCTAGGCATATAACGCGCAGAACAAGGATGTAAGAAATTGTAGCAATGCATTTGTAACATCAGAATCTACTACCAAGAAAACTCCTGTAAGTTTAATATTAATTACGCGCTTGTACGCAATTAGGATATTTACTATCGTTAAAACCATGATTTAGCCATATAAATACTGTAACAAAACGATTTAAAAAATTTATAAATTTCCGAGACAAAACTTTTAATGCAACTTTCTTTCAGCTTCAGGCATGTTCTTCTACATATTCTAGCGCAGGATCAGCACCCCCTTTAGATTCCAATAACGATTCAGTAGTAAGTATTGATACTTCTCCAATTATCAAGCATAGATTAACACAGAAAAATACAAAAGCCAATATTTTGTTGATTGTATATTGGAATTTTTCAAAAAACCAATTATTTAGTTTTATGACGTTTTGCATCCTTCAAATGGAAAACCTTCCGTCACATAGAAATGAATCATGAAATAGAGTAAAATGAAATTATATTAAAGAATCACACTGAAAATAATAAAAGTAAAAATAAATGATTATTTTATTTGTTCTAGACAAGTAATGCGCAGAGGAATGGATCATTGTATCCTAATCTTTCTCGCAGCACATCATCACCTAATGCTGAGAGTACCACAGTATGTATTAAAAAATAATATAGACATGTGAACAATTATTAGTTTCATGTTGTAATAAGTACAGGACAATTATACATATAAGAAACTTCTTTTTCAAAGATATTCAAATCTGAAAAAGTATTTTCTTTATAATTATCTTATAGATTCACAAAATAGTATTTTCATTAGATGACGAGATTGCCATTAAATATTGCAACTCTTTCAAAACCCGCCAATTCTACTACGATTAATCAGAGAAAATCTGTATCATAACAAATTATGCAATTATGCATAGCAATGTCCAATGCTTGTTACAGAGTATGCAAATGATTTTTTAAAATGAAATTTACATATGAGTATGTCATAATTAGTTTGAAATTTGTATTAAAAACAGCCAGAAGTTATCACGCAGTTCGATAAGATTGAGATAATAGATGGTACATCACCCGAGGGATATGTGGAAATTGGATTAGACACTAACTCATCTCGAAGACCACCCAATCCACATGCTCGTCAAAGGGCAAGGCCAAGAACTCAAATATCACAAGCTTCAACATCTACTACATTCTTAAATACATCTCGTTCATACCCAAGAACGAGAAATAGTAAATCTAATGAAACTGAAAAATGCATTATATCTTGAAAAAATCATTCTGTTTGGAATTGAATTTAAACATTTTAATTTTAATTTTGTGGATTTTTATTATTCAATAATTATACTGACTTGTATGTAATAATCTCTGTATTTCATAGACCAGATATTGCACTTTTAAGGGAAAAATAATTGTGTTAAATATTATTGTATGTTTCAAGAAATTAATAGACAGTCTTTTTAATTAACTACGTTGCTTGAATGTGGGAACATTTATGTTCATAGTTTCTAAAACTTTATACAGAAGTGTTATTGGTAACCGTGGGTAACCTATGATCATTGGTTGATAATGGCTTAGTTTCCACTGTACAGGGTTTGAATATAGTTAAGCATCCTCATTGGTTAATTCTATTCAACTCCTATACGTGATCGGTTAACTCTAATTTAAACTCTGTACGGCGGAATTTAGCCAATGTCCACAGTCGGCCGTGATAATGGTAGAAAATATGGAAAACCAATTTCAGGTGGCATTTGACATGGCTTTTAATAATCTTTTATATTATTAAAATTCATGTGTCCCGTTTGCCATACTTTCCTTGAGAGCAGCAACAAAACCTAACACCTCTGTATATTGTGTATGACATACAAGTTTTAAATTTTCTGCGTTTCACAAGATGGTGACGGATGGTCGGCGCCGCAAGACGTTTTATCTGGAGTTTATTCACTAACCCGCAAGATGGCAACACCATATAGGAGGTTTTTGCGGCTATTTTATCACGTAACTCAACAGGGTGTTTGCACTGCTATTTGTACATGATTTTTAATATCATTTTTTAACAAATATAAACATATTATTTACCTAAAACATCAATATTCATAGTTTTTATAGTACCACATTAAGAAAAACAAAAAAAAATTGGTCCACTTCTCCATTCCTTTCGACCAGTACTGAACCTGAGTACTGAACCTCAACCATTGGTTGCATTGGTTTAATCTATAAGAATTGACCAATCCCATAGGTTTCTCGTGTAAATCAGACGCACCCTTAGCGGAAATGTGGCATGTCACAAAGGAAAATATACACTTGAGTAACATAGTCGTTTTAAACGAAAGGAAATACCAAACATATGTGGATTATCAGAGACTTGAAGAGTCAATGAGTTAGCCACCTAACTTCATAGACTTTATGTAACTTTGCATTGTTCTTTAATGCATTACATCGATGTTCATGCTGTAACGTACAGTAACGTGTCAGAAGTAAAAACTAAAAACGAGCGATTACACAAGAATTCAGTTTGCGAATTATCAACAGCGTAGCAATTTTTACAAGTGGTAAGTTATTTTTTATATGTATTTCCATCCTACTTATTAACATTTCTTCTTATCTTTTCTTACTCTATTTTTTTTGTCAAAAAATTACGACTATCCTTTAACCATTATTTTTTTAAATGTTTTCTTTAAAACCAAATTCCAGATGTCGTTGTAATTCTCACACTTTTTTTTGGTTAGTCCTATATTCGTCTACTTTTTTGTCTATAGTCGTTGTTTCCTTGTTGCCTTTTGCTTTTCCAGACTCGATTTATCTGTTAAATCTACTTTTTTTACTTTTATTAATTTTAATCTATAGTTTTGCTACTTCTTCAAATTTTCCGTTTCTGCTTGTATTATCTTATATTTCTCCTTCAGTTTTTTAGTTTCCTCTTGCAAGTTATCAAATCATTCTATTATTTCCTCGAATTACTTCATTGTCCTTTTATTCGGTTCATTCCGTACTGCCGACGCCAATTCTTCTCAGAAGTGACAGGCGTTATCTCAGTTTTGTTCAATGCCTTCACTTCTTTTTAACAGCAGTCCATGACTTGTTTTTCTATCTTGCTATTCAACTAGTCCATTATATTCTACTCGCTAGTTTGTTTCCTCTTCCTTTTTTTTGCATTTCCTGATTTCTAACGTCACCTGCCCTCGCCTTCATTGTGGCATATATTTGGTACTCCTGCTTTTTATTCTACTTATCCAATTTCCATCACTCGTTTTCTATTTTTTCTCTTGTTCTTCTCTTGTTTGTTGTCGCTTATGTTACTGTTTTTTTGTATTTTTATATGCATCAATGTTTTACACATTGCATTAGTTTACACTGGTTCACCCGTCTTCGTTTTCGACGCCAATGGTTACACATTCCATCATTCAAGTGTCCTCCCCTGTTCTTTGTCTTTCCAATCATGTCATCGCTATGGTTTTTTACAATCTTTTCATGTATTTTCTTCCAGATTTTCATAACGTTCTTTCATTTCTCCTAAAAGCTAGATTACTGCTCTCCGGGGGTATTCGAAAATATACTGCCAGTACTACGAGTATCCGTTGTATCCCTGTCAATCCCTGTTTATATCTGAATGCAGTTGAGTAGGACACCTACGCTCATTGTACTGGCACGGAATTTTCGAATTGTTTCGAATACTTACGACGTCTCTTTTCAATATTATATTTTACTATTAATTTTACTTTGGATACACTATTCTTGATATTCTGTTTGTAACGTAAATTAATGCTTCGTTTAAACATTATTTAAAAATATTGTGAAGAACTTCACTTTTCGGCTAAACATATAGATTTTATTTTCTTTGCGTGGAGGAATCAAATCATAATCTTGATAGAGGACAAATTAGCATATGTATATATAATGATTAATATTACTATAGTTGATCAACGAGTAGACAATAAAGTCGGGGACACTTTTACATTGAAATTCACATAGCAGAAATAGTCCCACCAAAAAACATGCTATTTGTGAATGGATTATATAAAAAAAAATTGGCGACTTTTCCCTCGCAAAGTGTTTTTAAATTGCTAGCTATTATATATATTATTTTGTTCGTATTTTTAGCTCAGTGAATATCAAGCAACAATATAATATAAGCAGTCGTAAGGATACCTAATAAAATGAATATTGAAAAGGGCGCAATAGGTAAGAAATGAAAAATTTTTAAATATAATGTTTAGTATTTATGAAATTAATGGAAAATACTTTAATTTTATTATAAAATGAATTAAGCAAGGGATAAACACTAATCCTTTTTAATTAATTGGGTGATGTAGGGCACAAAAATGTGCAAAATATAGGTTTTGAGTCTCTTGAAGATAAAGAAATTATTCTAAAATTATTGAAGAAATATGGTAATTGCCTGAATACCTCAAAAACGGAAACTTATGAGAGGTATAAATTTTTCTCAAGGACAATGAAAGAAAATGAAAGTATTGAAGATTTCATTGCTGATCTACGAGTAAGTTTCTACGAATATTATTAAAATTGTCTCTTTTACATTACCAATGATTAATCGGAAAATAAAATCTGCTTATTAGAGTTATTCCGTTATTAATTCCTGTGTAGTGGAATTTTTATTTCAGAATTTATATATAAGAAAACGTATTATTATACATAAAATTGGGTTCTGAAAAAATGAAATTTGTTTTCCAGCAAAGAGCCAAAACATGCAATTTTCAATCTCCTGAGGATAATTTTGTCCGGGATAAAATTATTTTCGATACAAAGGACGAAATATTTCGACAGTTTTTATTGGATACAGAAGATATTGATTTGGACAAAATTATAACAATTTACAACATTTATGAAAAGACAAGGGAAAAAATGAATCAAGTTTGCACAGACAAAGAAATTCAAAACAGAAATACAAATATTAATCCAGCAACAAAAAGTGTACAAATAAAATGCAATTATATTTGCTCAAATTGCGGCACTCATCACGCTTATGGTAACTGCCCTGCTTTTCATTCGAAATGTATGAAGTGCAATGGATTTCGGCATTACACCAAAATGTGTAATAGATATTGGGCACGTAAAAATTGCAAACGCAATGTAAGTTATTCATAATTGCAATCGATTTCATTTTTCAATCGATATTAATGTAATCAATATTTTCGTATATAATGTATCTCATATTTGTGAGATAACTATGAAGAAAAAAATCATGAAATTAATAAAAAAAAACGCAGAATTTCGGAAAACATTAAGTTTTAATTATACTTTAATGATACAATTTATTTTATTCTTTTTATAATTGTAGAAGTCTGACAGCAATGCCGGGGGTCGTCCATTCTCGCAAATTAAAAAGAACAGCAAGGTAATGAATGGTGGAAAATTTTCAAACGAATATTTATATCGTTTGTCTTTGATTGCATTCGCATTAACAATAAATATTTTGTTAGTTTTCGAATCCCATAATTCCACCGAAATATCTATTAAGATTCTACATTTCAGTATAATTTGTTAATTGTAGGTTGGTGATAATGCAGAGAGTAAAATTAGGACTGCCCCAAATAAAAAACACGAGTATTTACCGGTCGGCCGGTTCCCACATCGTATACCACCAGTAGGTATTCTATATAAATACGTTGTTAAATGTTGCAAAATTCAATAAGCTTTCTTGCATATTGTTGATATTATAATTTACTATTATCTTAATAAGAATAATAATATATTAAATATAAAAATATCTATTTAATACCTTACGCCGTAAGAATATCATCCTTCATTTAATATAATAATTATAATACATAAAATCAAAATGTTCTTAATAGTAAAATTTACGAACAATAAGTAAAATTGAAATGTGTATATTTCAGCCTAAGTACACAGAATATCCTGTTCCAACAAAAGCTTACAATTCTGGATATGTAGAGCCATCTACTAGTCAGGAAAAACCTGTGAGTTTTATTAATAGGTGATGTCAAACAATACTCTTACAGTACTTTTGTTCTAGGTGTATAATTTGCAGAATAATGTTATAGAAACTTCTAGCAATGTATATGCAATATCTCAATCTTCTAATAATACGACACATGTAAGTTTCTTCATATATGCTTATACGCAATTACTACGGAGATTTGATTTCACTTAAAGTATTTTTTGTACGAAATCTCTCTGGCATAACGCACTAGAAAGTATAAATTGCTAAAAAAAATATTATAATTTTTGCTGTAGCTTCGGAGATCTATGCAAAACGTATCTACAGTACGTTCTGGTACAAAGTCAACACCATCTTCAGTTTCTGATAATGCTGCAGCAGTACGTATTGCCAGTCATTGAATCCTCAAGTGAAGTAATAATATACAAAGAAATTACAAAAAATGTTATAACTATAATATTGGGTCATTAAGTATGAAATGTCCGCTTACCTCAAGTACGTTCAGTTCAAAATCGGACATTTCATACTTAATGACCTAATAGTAATATTAAAAAAAAAAGTTATCGCATTTGTTCTAGACAAAGAATGCGCAAATGGAAGGATCCCAAAATGTTAATCTTCGTCGAACGAAATCATCGTCTACTGTCAGAAGCTTTCCAGTACGTAATAACAGAGAAACAGGTACATGAGCAATTATTGATGATACCCCTAATAATGTAAGAAATACATTAACTTATTAGAAATTCCAACAGATGACGACTTTGCAGTCAAATGCTGCAGCTGCTTCATATGTTAAAAACCATGCAGACACTAGTAAGTATATGATGAGTGTTTCAGTTACTTATGATTAAAATACGTGTATAACATAATTAATTTGAAATTCTTTTTAATATCAGGCAGGACGTGTATTGAAGGATAGTAACAATGTGATAGATTCCATATCAATTATCCAGGATTCTGCGACGCTTTGATAAGAGTTTGACTTACCTTAGATACAATTATTTCCATTTCTAAGGCAACATGCAAAGTCAACAATTTTAAATATCGTTAACCTCATCGTTACATTTTTTAACATTATCGAGTTCATTTACTGGTTTCCAATCTAGAAACTACTCAAAATCTAATAACGTTATTTGTTAAGAAAACCTTTCGAAACTAATTCTACATAAAAGTAAGAAAGTAACTTTATAATATTTTTGTACTTTATTCATATGAGCATTTCGTTTTTATTCAGTATTATTATAATACGTCCATATAATTTGTATTTGATTAAAAGTAATGAGTAAGTCTCGTAGTAAATATATTCATAAACACACTGTAAAATCAGTCGCGTATCATCAACAGTTACAACCAATCCAAAGTGACTGATTTCGTGCCAAATTCTTTGAGTAGTCAATTAATAAGGTAAAACAAGCTGGGTATTGTTATAGATTATTTCAGCAATGACCAGTCTGAACGCAGTCGGTTACACAGAGCACTGCAATTATCACCTAACTCTGTAACCCACATGTCCACAGAAACCAAAGTTTTATAAGGTTACCTCTCTTTATTATTTCCCGCTCAATGGTTAAAACCACGCAAAAAAAATAATTCAAACGTATAGTAAATTTTCTTATTGTTGTGGCCAGCCTGAATTGCGGTCGATAACAAAAATACTTCAGACTTTCATCACCTGTAATTATTATATGGTCTTCGGCTTCATTCACAATATATACAACTATTACCGGAAATGTAGGTCGTGGAGTGGATCAATAGGTAGATATTATCATTCAGGAACTCCTAGAAACGATCACAAGAAATTTTTAGTAAGCGGCCATCTTGATGAGTCTCGGCCAATGAATGTATTGGCGTAGCTGTCGTGGGGCGCCGATGGCGAAAGAGACTCTTGCCTACGATCTTGGCTCCACGCGTCCCAGTATCTTTCTAGACTTCTTGGTGGAATTGACGCATGTCGCACCTCGTGGCTATCGAAGTAACGATAAAAGAACGAAGCATTTTTAAGGATCTGCTTCGAGTGCCGGTTTCCAGCGAAAAAGTGTCATAGTTATTTACGATTTGTTGTGTTGGTGAAACACTGCATCGACTTCCTGTGCATGGCGAGGACCCGTGAGCGTCGTCCGTCGTGTTGAGCAGTCAAAAAGTGGTATTCGGCCGTGTTTTATCATTTGCCGAGTACACTCTTTCCGAAGTTCCGTTCGACGTGCGCTGTTTGCGGAGGGAGAGTAGTGCAGGTCGTGCGTGAAAAATGATCAACATGGAGACGGATAAAACCATCGAGGACACAAACACGAATCTCCAGGTGCGCAACGTATTAGTATTTTTCTTTCTGAGACCTACCGCCATCTTATGTTTCATTGCGACGGAGGGAATTCGCCAAAACCCTTGTATCATCGTGGCTTTTATAGAAAATTTTTCCTTCTATCTTTTATGCCGTTTTCTCATGCTTATCTTAAAGCGATAACTGGTCGAACAGTCAGTTTTGGCGTGGGAGGTTATGGGTCCGGGGTTTATAGTTTCATGACACATGACGATGACGGCATGATCGCTTCTTGCAAATCATACCAGTTATCAAAAATATGTTTATGCGATTGAGCCAACACAGTTTCTCTTTTGGGACTCGATAAAACACAGTCGATTCCTCATTCATTGATTCATTTGTATTGATGTGATGGATTTATAACGTCGAGACTGTTATAATCGTCGCTTTTATCTAACAAGATAACTTCAATTAGATCTGCACTTTCCAAATAGTTATTTCTGACTTTCCCATGGTAATAGTCGCGACTAGGTAATTTCGTAACGGTAGAATCAAACTGTACCAATGCCTAACTGTACACTTTGCACTTGTTCAGGTACCTCAATTATATTTCAATACTGTATTACTATTCATACATGTATTTTTGTCTATATCGTTACATTCATTGTCAATTTTTCTTTTAGAAAATTGAGAATTTAATTATTTAGAAATAAATGCAGCAAATAAATATTTTTATATAGTCACGTATATTTTTTCGACTATACGAGAAGAATCTGGTAGTTTGATATAATCCTGTTTTCTAATTATATACAGTATATTATATATATACTTCAAACAGATTTTTGTTTCTGTGCAAACCAAACTGCATCTACGCAAATGTCATGTACGATACTTTAACTATTTAAAGAATCATAAAAAGTTGTATAATTGTAATTGTGCAAATAGAAAGAATGGTTGCGCAACACCCAACTCCAATAACGAAACAGAAGGATGCGTAACTTCTTGCACCAGCAATCAGCGCCGTAAAAGAAATCGAAATTTCAAGAGGAAGTAACAGTAAAGAATCTTATTCAGATAGAGATACCCTGATAGAATCGCACAGCAGCAGCTTCATTTACAAACATACATGATTCATAAATTGACTTGGCAAGTGAGTCCAGTTTGCGCCCACCTGTTACTAACATTACACATAGCACATGCAATAGAAAGTGTATCAGTATAATATTACTTACAATTAGATGTACATAAGGAAAAGAAGTACATATCACGGACGTGGCGTGTCTGATTAGATAAGTCCATCTTTCGGCCGTCCAGTCGCTGACCGCACTGTAAATTGAAAAAACGGCAACTTAGTTGTTTAGAGAAAAGTAAAGCAAAAGGTGTTCTCGAAAAAAAAACAACGTATCTTCTTCTCAATAACTTCCGGCCGCAAAGCAGCGCATTTGACTTGCCACAAAGCTCAGTGTATTCCTTTCTAGTCTTCTGACAGCGACTTTAGGCCTCCGACAAAGGCCAGAGATGTACACAACCGAAAGCCAGAGTCCCCGGAGCATGGGAGCAGCTTACTACATAATCAATGTTTTAGCTCTCCTGTCTCCTTTCATCCTCTCCTTGCACACCTTGTCACACCAGTACCAAGTGGGCCACGTACATACTGGAATGCGTATTCCTATGAATATAATACCCAAAGTCGATCACAGCGCGTATTTTCAATTCGCAAGAATTTTCGGCGAAATGTCATACATTGAATTAAATAAACGCAGAATAACAGAGAGCAAATACAAAGAGAGAGAAAGAGTCAGATTCAGCTAGTCAGACCACAATACTGTAGCTCGCAACGGCGTGCGAATTTTTAACTCCACGTCATTGCTGGGGATCATGATGCCTTGGCAAGGTTCTTCCTCTACGTTGCTTTTCACATTGAAGCCGGAATTACATTCGAAACGGTATGTATTTGAGATAGACGATGGTGACATTAAAGATTTTATTTCTTGGCAGGATATTTTTGAGTGATCTTTGAATGCATTCGTGTCTATTTTGAGTATGCTGGGTATGAACGGATCCTAGAGTCCTTCTTGATGAACTATCTTGGAATCCATATATTATTGAACGCCTTGACGTCTCTTGGACTTTAAGTCGCTGAGCTCACGAATCTTGATTTTCTCTTGGCCGTGCGGTTTCACGGTGGACGAGTAGAGGGAATTGCTCCATTTGGTTCACGGTTCCCCGTCTAGGGATACGGCTGGATGCGATGATCGGCATGAGCGAGTTCGATCGCAAATTACAAGGGCGATACGAGGAGAAACTGCTGGAGGAAAGGAGATAAAAGCGAGCGAGTTAAAGAAAGACAAACAGAGAGATCGTGAACCTTGAATCGGAAGGACTTTATATATGCATATATGTGTGTGTATACATATCTATTGATTTCTTCACGAGATGTGTTATCGAACACTTTATCGTACAGAGTTTAAACTATTATTGTAATTTTGCTAATTAGTTTCTATAGTTGGAATTTAATTGCTCTATTGTATTAATAAAAAGCTCACGGAAATCTTAAGTAAAAAGAAAGCTAATACACCCACATGTATATCAATCTGACACAGCCACTTCCGTAGCGCTCCTTAGGTGCCAATTAGCCGCTATATTCTCTATTTTGTTGCTTAAATCGTTTAACCGGAAATAGCGCCTCTGCCACAGTACAGTTAAAGTTACCACAGCCGCATACAAAAAATATATGAACAATACAAGACGTGAATATTGGTTGCTCTTTAGTCGCTAATTAGTTGCTGCATTTTTAAATTCGCTTATTCAACTTTGATCCGGAAATGCCGTCTCTTCGATTTTTGTTTTCTTCATCATAAGCAACAAGAAAAATCATTTCCCTGAGTTCGCCAGAAATTCATTCAATGTATTACATTAAGGTATATCAATGTCCAGTAACTTGGATAAAAAAACGATGTACTACATTAAAAAGACAACTTATAGGATAACTGTGAAAAATAACGTTATCAAAGCCGAGCCTCAGTGCTTCAAGCATGCGATTTCGCGGGATGTGGTACCTGTGTGAAGTTAGCCCAGCACTTTTCGAATTTTTTAATTTTTAAAATTGAATTGAAATTGAAAATCAGCAGCAATAGCAACAGTTAGAAATCTGTTGAAGGAGTGACGAAACATCCTAAAGTAATACGCGGGTTTAAATAATTGCCTCGCAAGCTCAGGAAAAAGGTTACCTGTTGCTGAGAATGAAGAAAGAAAGTCATAGCGGCGGCATCTCTAACCCAAAGTCGAATTAATGAATTCAAACTCGCTTCCGTAGTCTCCACAATGAGATTTAGTTATCTCTGCTTATTACCGCATCATATATTAATACGATTAATCCTTCTTATCGCTTTTTAAGTATTACACTTTATTCTATATCTTCGCTCTGATACATCAATAATGCCAACTAAAACTTCTTTGTTTCGTCATGCAGGTTCAGTCGCACTGGGTAAACACTATGATTCACCATTTAGATGTCCAAGTTCCACACGATCTTTTCTACCCCGGTATACGCATACGTCCTCGCATCTCATCCTCCGTCCAACATGTTAATTTCGGGTCATTAGCTTAGCGCGCTTGTAGTCGCACAAGTTTTCCAGCCCGACTCGCGGAGGTGTGTCATCGCGGCCATAAATGGCACACGAGGCCTGCGACGGGAATGCTTAAGTAGCACTGTACGGATTGCATCGTATGCCTCTGTAGGTTTATTACGGTTAAATGCTTTTGTCGACGAGATCTAGGACGAAGTTTTTCTCATTTAACGCTTCACCGACGTTCCTCGCGACCTGGGAACATCGTCGTTGACCCGCCTCGAGGAAGACGATCATCTTCTTCTACCTTGACTAACACGATCCACTATGCGAATACTGTACAGACTTACCATTGGCTTAATGGCAACCTATGGATAAATACTGTATATACATTATCTCATGTATCTTTGATTTGCCAATCGACAACGATCGGAGAATGCTGCGCAAAGACTAGTGGGACCTCGTTGTTGTTGGCCTCTCTAATCTTAATTGGTCCCAGGCATAAGACGGCGAGGGGGGGGGGGAGAAAAGTAATTATAACATTTTATTGTCTCTAAGCGATGAATATCACCGACGATTGTTAGTTTCTTTATTTCCCGGGAGAAAAAAAAATTTCAAGAAATCTCACAAGATAGTCGCAAGACTTATTGTTCTGGTACCAGGAACGCTACTGTAATTTTATTTTCTGTGTGTACGAGAGAGTTGATTAAATTAGTCGCAGTATGGAAATTTTTATCCGGTTTTAACCAACCTTGCAAAGTGTCTGGCTGTCCAGGAAGACCTCAATAGGAGGTATAGTGCTTGATAAAAAATTCAGAGTCAGTCCGCGTACTCCGTTTTGGCATGAGACAAAGAAGATGAGCATCGATAGGAGAACCCATGTAAAAAGTAAACTTCGATAATGCCAGAGGAAAATCCGTAAGGGTATCTGGAACAAATATTTGAGACTGGCGACGTTCGCTCGGGGCGGCTGTATGTCTCTCAGCAAACTTCCACTTCAACGGAAGTACAGCTTATGTTCGTCCTGTCGAAGATAGCGAAGAATCATCGATCATAGATAGTAACAGAACGATGCTAGGGATATTCGATATTTTCATATTATCACAGGAAGTTTTTGTCTCTTCGTCTTTCAACTAGTTCTTTACCTCGGGGGGCATCGGTAAAAGACAAAGGAAGTGCAAAGCACGCCGACCATGGATTCGATACAAGCATTTAAAATACCGTTAGGCAAAGAATACTTGCCAAGAGCGTTTAAAAAACAGTCGAAGCCATCCGCTATTCGGTTTTTTCATTGCTTGCCACATTTCCCTTTTTTTTTCTCATGAAACGTATAACGTATCGCTAAGTGGAAGTCGCCATTGCCAAGGCGAAGCAGAGCAGCAGGTCTGTTCGTACTTCTTAGATACTTGGATCCATACGAATGGAACATTGCGCGATTGGATTGAAAAGGTTGCGCGAGAGCGCGACACGCGTTTTTTAAAGCGACATTGAATGTCATCGAGGATACTTTCAATTCATTGGACTTTTACATTCGAATCTTGTACCAGGAAATAAATCATTATTAATCATATACATAAGTTTGCTAGTCATGGAACACGTGTGTTTGTCGACGCGGTACTTTATATTCCTTTATTTTTTTAAATCCTAAAGCGGCTTCGAATTTCAGCTGGATTTATTTACGGTTGGGTCAGCCGTCGATATAGGAAGTGTAGTTGGTTATTTGATATCTGCGACGAACCGTAATTAGCTATCGGAGTGGAAATCGATATGATAAAAATTAATCTTTTCCATCTCGATCAACCCTCTGCTCATAGTTTCGATGCTTGGTGTGTTATTTACAATTTGCCGTGTGTTAAGTCGAACGAGCGCTGCGTAAATAAACGCGAATTATAACTACGCACGATATAAGTTGAACGGTGTACAATTTTCTGGTAAACATCTCATTCGAAATTCTATTATCGTTAAATGGCGGAGAATCGTTGACGATTGATCAGAGACAAAAGTTTGTACAACGCGGAGCTGTTAACGATAAATTTTCATTGAAAATGTTCTGTCGCGAGTCTGGCTAAAGTTTTTCGTGGTTTACTCAAGGAACGAACTTTCACGGAAGTATTGGGTAACCGATCGAATAGGATCTCTTTGTCAATTTTAATGAAAATCAGACGTTATCACTGCAGAGTAACGATTTTTTTTATAATCCTTATATTTTATTCTTCAAACGAGCTTACTCGGCTTTGATAATGCTGAGATAAATCGAATGAAGTTCATTTGATTGGGAGGAGTGACATTTGAATTTCTAGTGGATTGAGAAACTCAATTTCCCACATTCCTCTTTGAGCATTCGTGACCCCGCTGTGCCTTTCTTAAAGGTCTCGGCTTTCCTCACGCCAATTCTTCGCGCCTCACATTGTCAACTTATATTCTCTCAACTGATAAACTGACGGTAGTATGATTATCACACTTCCAGAAACTAGTCAGACTTGTTTGCTTTCCCGTTCTATCCCCATATCAGCACTACCATAAGAACATAACATAACGGTTCGAGAATAGTGAGCTAAATGAGCATCCAGAAGTGTGATCCGGGAGAAGAAGTCATTTGCGCCTGAATATGGGACAAAAATTACGGAATTGCTCATTTATTTGCGTCAGTATTCGGTCATAGTCGGAGGGAAAGCGAAGCAGGAGTTCAGGAGTGACTTATTAATCGGACAGAAAAGCACTGAAAAAGCGAGTACTTTACAGTCATAAGTCAACTGGACTGTTGGTGCAATCAGTCAGACGTGCTGTTTACCAACGCTGTGTGTAATCTTAAACGCAATATGGAATAGTGTATCGAATTATCGTGTTAAATAAAGCAACGGAAACATCACGTCAACGTAATGCAAACGTCCAAAACCCTTCTATGCTCTTACTCCGTCGTCGTGACGATCGACGTGTTAACGGCAAGGGAGGATTTTCAATCTTCGTTTCGTTATTCCTACCAAGACACTCAGACTCAACAAAAGCAGCTGTAATACGTTCGTTTACAGTATTTCGCATGAACGCTCGTTTCGACAGGGCTGTACGTACCGGAGGGTCTTTCAGTTATGTTTCTTTTGCCCAGTACGAAATTGTTGATTTCATGGACATCGTTCCTCTATATAATCGAAAACTTTGACGATCCTTTAAATTCGAAACTGTTGACATTTTTTTTTCATTCCAATCGCGTTCGTGTCTTACCTTCTTATAAACCGAGTTGGTCTCGCGATCGTTGGACAGGGGAGCCTCCACTGTAAGAGGTAGTAAATATACTTATGGATATTAGAAACGAATCTTGGCTACTGTTTTTCCATGCAGGAGCCAGCTCCTGGTCTTTCGAGTTTATCGTAACGGATCTCCTATCTGTCAAGACACGAACAAAAGTACATAACTCATCGTTGGAATCTTGCCGATCTGTCTTATCGGCCTCGTGACTTCTTCGCCGGTGTTGCTAGGCCAGAATCGTAAACTGAAATCGGAGAATCTAGAAATTATACGTACCTATCTCGAATCCTCATTGTTCACGTTGTCAATGTAATGCCCTGAGTCACCGAGTCTCCTATATATGTATTTCGTCCGCAAGTCTTGGCACTCGGTTCGTGAATTCAAGTAGCCAATCTGACGTATAGGATCACCTGGGAAACCTGGCTAGACTGAGGAAGATCAGCGAACTTGGGTATACAGACGGACAGAGCCGTCTACTCGGGGTCAAGAACCCCGCATCTCCTGAACCCAACGAGTCTCCGCGATAGTAGGATTTATAAACGCAGTATTGTATTCAACAAGTATACGACCTCGCGGACAATAGTTATTGGCCAACAAGATGGCCGCGGTCCTTCGCAATTTTGATCTTAGCCTTTGGGGTACACTCCTTCCTTCTCTCGCTGTTCCTGCATGTCGTATGACTCTTTTTTTAACCTTGTCCGCTATTAATGTCTATCCTACTTTTTCTCCCAGTCATTTCTCCGCCTTCTCTACTAATCCTTGCGAGACTGACAACATGTTTTTCGCCATGAGTCATCCTTCCGCAAGTAACCTAACGAATATTGCACGAGGTTGCAACTCACCCTGGACACGTGTAGGACATACGGAACCTTGTGGTTTACGGTAGAAATCCGCATACCGGTAGCACGTTACTAGGCTGCCGTACATCGCCTTTAATATCAAAGTTACTACGGTCAAGGAATCTCGTTCCTATGCATTATAATCTTTTTATTCTAGATTCTATGAGATCTTCGAGGATCCCGAAACATGCGAACTTATATATTATACTTTGGCTTTACGCGCTGTCAGCTTCGTTTTCGAATTAAACTATCTGACAGAAACTCAATGTAAATGGTTATTACTGTACGAAGAGAAAAAGATTTCGCATGTTTTCAGCGAAATGTAAAAATAGACTGTACAACACTGAGTGCGAACCCCTGTCAAGATGAAATTATGTTAAACGAAGGGGCGACCCTGGTTTTAGATGTGGCACAACCTGGAATATTTTGACGGGTGGGGAGGGAACGAGATGGCTGAAATAAACGAAGTGTCATGCTACTGCGATTGGGGCGGGGCATTCATAGCTTTTTCCATTTGAATTTACTTCTCATGGCGCCAGGTTATGTCAACCGATTGATCGACTTATTGTTTTTCCTTTTCTTTGACTTTCTTCAATTCCTTCCATCTTGTTCTATCCTTTTATTACGTTATACTATATAAGCTGTTAATGAAGAGGATTGTTGGAAGCTTGTATCCTGTTACAAAGCAACGTCGATACCGTTTATTATGTCCTGATATTTTTTTAAGAGGATACGCTCAGTCGAATTCCATGCTGTGTAACTGTCAGGTGTTTGTTCATTTATTTTCTTAATTTAAGCGTTATCTTTTAGCATCAGATACTCTTATTCGTAGCACTCTATGTGTAGCGATAAAATTTATGATAAAATCAGTTATTACCATTCATCTGTTAATAAATGGAAACGATTAGAAGGTTTTGGTCGGAATTATATTGACGGACAGTGGAGATATTGCATAGGAAACTGATATACAGTGTGAAAACTTATAACGATAAGAACATTAATAAAAATAGAAGACCCTATTAATTGCGATTATTTTTCTATTTTTAGTATCCAATGACGATACTTTACGATCCTACTCGCAAGAAAGAACCACCCACGGGCGTATCTGTACAATACAGCCACGACAGGGAGATCTGTATGAAGCTTTTCGAAAGATGGAGCGAACCGGAACAAGTGCACTTCGTGGAACAACTATTGGCACGGATGTGCCATTACCAACACGGACACATCAACGCCTACCTAAAACCCATGCTGCAGCGGGACTTCATCTCTCTTCTGCCAAGTAATAAAAGATTTTAATGGTCGTGGGCAACGGTTGATAATAATAGATAGTAATATATCTATTGTGATCTTTATCGATGCCTTGCGAATAATTGCATTCATTTGTTTTATGCCTCATTACACAACCATTTTGTTTCCTCTTTGCAGAGAAAGGATTGGACCATGTAGCTGAGAGTATTCTGTCCTATCTTGATGCTGATTCGCTATGCGCGGCGGAACTCGTATGCAAAGAATGGTACAGAGTAATTAGCGAGGGAATGCTTTGGAAAAAGTTAATTGAACGTAAGGTTCGGACTGATTCCGTATGGAGAGGATTAGCAGAGAGGAGAGGATGGTTAGTTTTTATTTCAATGATACTTATTGCGCATTGCGTGATTCACTCATGGCAATGGATAAGGATTTCGTGGGATTTTATTCGTGAATAATGTTCTTTTTTTTCCTTTGTGTTTTAGGATACAATATTTGTTCAAACCGAGGCCTGGCGAGAGTCATCGAAATCATGGATTTTATAGAACTCTGTTCCCCAAAATTGTCAAGGATATCGATAGCATAGACAACAATTGGCGAATGGGGAGGCACAATCTACAGAAAATAAATTGTCGAAGCGAAAATTCCAAGGGCGTTTACTGCCTTCAGTATGACGATCAGAAGATTGTTTCGGGGCTGCGTGATAATACCATTAAAATATGGGATAGAAATACTCTGCAATGTATCAAGGTGCTCACTGGACACACAGGCTCCGTCCTTTGTTTGCAGTACGATGACAAAGCTATTATATCTGGCTCTTCGGATAGTACTGTCAGAGTATGGGATGCCAATACTGGTGAAATGGTCAACACTTTGATTCATCATTGTGAAGCTGTGTTACATCTCAGGTTCAATAATGGCATGATGGTCACTTGTTCTAAGGTTTGTACGATAACGTTAACATTTAATTTTCACTTGTCACGAGTATTTTGAAATACGTGTAACGATATGGACAATTGTACTGTTAGTAAAATGGAAATTGATTCGATTGATCCTGATTGGGCATTCATTAATTACAAGAATAGTGAACGAAGGAAAAATTTAAATGATTCTTACAGGACCGTTCAATTGCTGTATGGGATATGACTTCGCAAACTGAAATTGCCTTGCGTCGGGTACTGGTTGGTCACCGAGCAGCGGTAAATGTCGTGGATTTCGATGAAAAATATATAGTGTCGGCTAGTGGTGATAGGACTATCAAAGTATGGAACACATCCACCTGTGAATTTGTGCGAACGTTAAACGGGCACAAGCGGGGCATAGCATGTTTGCAATATAGAGATCGCTTAGTAGTTAGTGGTAGCAGCGACAACACTATCAGATTATGGGACATTGAGTGTGGTGCGTGTTTGCGTGTTTTGGAGGGTCACGAAGAGCTTGTCAGGTGCATCAGATTCGACAGTAAACACATCGTCAGCGGGGCTTACGACGGGTGAGTTAATTTTATAGAATTATTGACGAACGTCGTCTTGAATTGATTCATAGATTTTATCGAAATAAGTATTTAATGTCCTTAATGATTGTAAAAAAATTGTTCTTTAATATCTTTATTTTCTTTACAGAAAAATTAAAGTTTGGGACCTGGTGGCGGCACTGGATCCTCGTGCCCTAGCTAGTACTTTATGCCTACGCACATTGGTGGTAAGATATCTACAACCGTTTTTATAAACCATCAGTCTTTTGTCATATTAACGCTTCTGATACTTCAAATACAGTTATACTTTTAATAGTTGCTCGTATACCAGTCGCACGTTCTGTGCGAAACTTAGCAATGGGTCTTTGATTTCTTAATTGAATCGAATATTACAATA
Source organism: Trachelus troglodyta (assembly GCA_030142635.1). Lineage (NCBI taxonomy): Eukaryota > Metazoa > Arthropoda > Insecta > Hymenoptera > Cephidae > Trachelus > Trachelus troglodyta. The sequence continues at coordinate 841,042 of JARQTJ010000520.1, read as the reverse complement.
TTCAAAATGGCACAGTGATTATAGTACGCACGTGTTTCTTCTTGCGCCAGGAGCACACCGGACGCGTTTTCCGCCTTCAATTTGACGAGTTCCAGATAGTGTCGTCTTCTCATGACGATACAATCATCATCTGGGACTTCTTGAATTTCACGGATGGATCTGTAAACAGTGGATCCATGGCAATCAACTCATCAAACGTTGCTGCACAATCTGATACCAGATCTCCCTCTCGTAAGTTCAAAATTTGATTCTGAGTATCCTACCTATTTGAAGTACGCGAAACTTGATTAGTCAAGTTTTCTTTAGCCTTAACACCTTTCTTAATCTTTTTTCCTTTTTCTAAATTTCAGCGTTCGAGTGACGCATAACACGAAGATTCCTTTATTGTGATATGACTGTAAGTATATCTTTAAGATTCGACTATTTTTTAACTTTAAAAGATATAACGTGACATGTGTATTGTTTGGCACGATATTTTATGATAGTTTCAAAGAGACTGCAATTGATGAGCGAAATGAGTTTTCCGTTATAAATAGTTGAAGCAGAGACTACCAAAGAAAGAATGTAAAACCATTTACTTTAATTTCGATATTCATGAATCTTAGATTTGAACAACCCGTTGAAACATTAAACTGTCAGCAAATCATTTGCCAATATTTCTGCACTTAGAATGCTAATGGCGAGATATGTATGAGATACCGTTAATAGAGTGCATGAATGTAAAATACTGTTACAGTTTGTATAGTAACGAGTCTTCTATATGTATAAAATAGCAGCAGCTTTTGTTTAACTTGATTAGGTTGGATGGAATAAGGTTTCGAACGTATCAAACGTTGGAATAAAGGTATTTACGCGGATCAGTGTTAGTGACGCGTGGACGCTTAGCCTAGAATCGTCATATAGCAATATATTGATACATACAGACAAGTGTTCCACTTTATTATAAAGATGACTTTGCAAGTGCTTATTCTAATAGTTTTCTTCAATCTGTTTCAGACAAGTGGTTAGTGAGTGAATTCAATGTGTTCACAATAGTGTGCACAAAGAATGAAGAACCAGTGTCCAGTGTGACCAGCGCCTAAACAGACAAAGACATCACAAATAGACTCGGCTAACGACTTTTGTTTATTGTTTGCCGTGAAAAGCAAAGAAATTCTCAGAAATTCGAAATGCACTGACTCGTAAAACTATGAATTAATTTATACGCGCTTGACGTACTACGTATAACGATGGACAATATTATATAACTATGTAAATACATCCCATGGATGTAAATGAAGATTGTCTGCTTTGGCCATACCTGGAATTCTTCTACGCTCTATGACACGATAGAAGTTGACCATTTTCCTACTATGAAAAAAAGACTTAAAGTACGCAACAAAATGGAACGTTATTAGGGAGGCTGGATACACTTAATAAAATAATAGATGTATTATAGTAAATTAAAGATTTTTTATGTAATTAATTTATAGATAAGAGATTCATAAAATATCATTTGATCAGAGTACTTATTCTGTACGAATGGAAAATAGGAACGTCGAGAAAAAAAATACAAACAATTACCACGTATTTATATCTTCTGTAATCAATTAATCTATATTGCTATTTAATTAGCGACATAGGTGCACAGCGAAATTGGTCAAGCTCAAAGATACTTGGACTACAGCAGCCTTCGTTGATCTTAGTTTTTCAATGGTTGTTCCAATTGTGATTGTGGATTTGAAAAAATTTGATCAATATTTTTGCACAGCCTTAAATATGGGCTACTATTTATTCTCAAAAAGACTAATCCTTTACTCGTAACATTCTGAAATACAGGCAATTATGTACTGTGTTAACAAACATACATAGATTGCACTAACTGTTCCAAGTATTCTGATCTTGGATTATTGATTGTAAAGTTTTTCTCTTACGTATTACTTTTTTTAAATGTTACTCGTATCCTTTCTGTTTTCAATTATTATTAACTTCTATTTGTCGTTTTCACAAGTTATTTAATATCCATTCATGCTGTTCTTTTAATATGACTGAATCAATCGTAAAGTGTACATTGGGAACCTTATATATTAAATATCTGAATATCAATTAAATATTTAATGTATAAAGGTATTTATGTTCGAGACATCGATTTATCTGTGTAATTTATGAAGCGATTCCATGCGGTATAGCCCTTATTTATTTGACGATAAATTAGAAAACACTTTTAATACATTCTGAATAAATAATCAATAATTTTCAGCAGTTCTTTATTTTATATACTCAGCGTACAGTTGCATTTCGTTTTTTTTTGTTTCTGTCCATGATGTAATCGTGTAATCTGTAAATAGCTTGTTCTGCAGAACAAAAAAACTCATTTAGCCTACATTTGAAAAAACAAAATTCATAAATTACGATACTCAATTTATTGTAAGGAAATACATTTTAAACATACTTTAAAATTATAAATAAAAAATAAAGCAAAGGCTGTGCAAAAGCTGTACTCCACCCATGTGAAGCTAAACTTGAATTTCAATGGGAAAAATCTGATACTATGCATAACGCGATATAAAAATTATAAAATAATTTTTAAAACCTTTACGGAAGATCTATTATTTAAGATCTGTTGTAATGAAAATTAAGCCACGACCGAACAAACATACAAGCCAGTCAAAAATAGTAAAAGTCACATGCCAGATACGAATGATTGATAATTTATTAACATGTACAGGTAGTGGTTCACAATTAATACCCATCAAATAATTGAAAACGTCCAATGGTAAGGATGCTTAATGATTCCTATTAAGGAATCTAAGGAGACTGTGAGCGAAGGCCACTGTCTTAAAAATACTTCTGTAACTCATGTTTTCGCAATGCGCTGTTACTGCAGAAATATATCGCGGAATTGACATGGCATGACAAAATTACTGTATTATGTTTTTTTTCTCGTTCGTTCATCAATGCGAGTTGCGTTTAAACACGGATTTACAAAAGCGTGCCGCGAACGAGTGAAATGAAAGCTGGAAAGGATCTAGGAATAAGTTCATATGTATCCTTTGAAATATAATGACGTTATAAGTGAATATAATTTGGAATATGCTTCAAGAGCATAAGCCAATATACAACGCTTTTACGTATAATTCTAATGCACGACCTCAATATTGCCATTATCGATCTTCACTACAGTTACGGTTACATCATTTACCAATTGGAAAGATGCGAAGGAGTATCTCGGTTCTTGTTGCATGTATAATATACAACTAATGATTAGCTACATAAAAAGAACCTCGATTCGTTAATAATGGCTCAAGAAATAATGTCTCCATAGAATAATAACGATAACTATTAAATTACATTGTGACCAAGTAAGATTTAAATAATTCGTATGCGATCGCATAAGAGGAGAATGTAATTTTTTGGTCTACAATGTCTATTTTGGTTCTAGGTATCGGTAACTCGAGTTTTTATCTTTCGCAATAATTTCGTGCACCGCACCGCGCTTTTTGATAAGGCATCGTTTCACGTATATTTTTGAAAATGTAATGTACAGTGTTATGAAACTGGAAATCAAGAGACTCGAGTTACAAATATATAGGATTTAAGGTTTCGTTATTTAAGACCTCTAATTTCAGCGATAACCTACTCTTTTACTGCTAATGTGTATTATATTAATATTAATATAATCTACATTCTACATTCAAAAAAGTGTCAAGTCTGTTTGCAAAAACAACATTGCAGCAAATGTGTTGGGATAAAAAATAGAATGTGAAAACCGATTGAAGATCCTACATTAGATGATAAATATTGCGACTTGCGAAATTAATCTTAAACTTCGTTAACGCAAACTGGAATTCATCATCATGTAACGATTTTTTACAGTTATCGTATAAATGTATTCATAAATTTATTATACGAGCGAAAAGAAGCTTTATTGCTGAGAAAAATTTTGTTTGTTCAGTCGTCGTGAATCGCGCAAGCGTGATTATATTATAGATTTGTGCGGCTACATATTGATGAGCAAAACAAAAGGATGGAATAATCGCACAAAGTGACATTTTTTCAGCAATAGGGTATCATGACTGTACATTATAAATTACATTATAATTAGCGATAGGGGATATAAAAGTAATTGTTTTTTATTCAATGCCTGCACGATCGTAAAACAAACAAAAAAGAGCTGTACCTTGTGCAAATTAGATTCACAAACCACGGCTATCTTTCCACTAAGACTTCGATTGTTAAGTCATAATAATAAAACACGCCTTATGCTTTACAAAAAGAAAACGCCAAAAAAACAAGCATAAGCTAAGCGAGTATTGTACAAATAAAAATTTAGCAAGGTGTGTGTGTGTGTGTGTGTGTGTGTGTGTGTGTGTGTGTGTGTGTGTGTGTGTGTGTGTGTGAGAGAGAAGAGAGAGAGAAAAGAGAGCAAGAGAGAAACATAAGTAAATACCTGGAGAGTCTGTTAAGTGAATTTGTTAGCTATTAGTTTTATGCACGCTTGCTAGAGATTAGTCATATCTGTTTTATGCGGATTATCGTTACGAGTTACAAAGAAAAACCAAGAAACTCGCTAATGGAAAAAAAAGAAAAAATTTTACCCAAGGTCTTTGCGATTCTCGCGCAGTTCCCTTAGGCCGACTAATTCTCGCTTTCAATTAGCTAATTAAAAAAAAATACGGGAAAGTCATTATGGAGGGAGTGTTTCGTAATCATGCAAAAGATGATAGTAGCATTGTCAGGTTTCGTATAGAACAATTAACCAGCGATAAAAGAAAATGGGAAAGGAATGGAAACTTGTGATATCCCATTATACATAAGGCTATTTACGTATAGCTGCCTATTTAGAAGCAGCTGAATTTTGTAGAATTTTGAGAAGTGAAATATCAATCGCATCGTGCCCTTCATAAAAATCTTTATATCATCCAGAACCTAGATCCATTCTAATTATAATAATAATATCTTTTGGTTACAGTATCTGTTAAAAACATTATTAAAGTTCAACTATCATCCAATGATTAGATGCAGTAGTTGCTGCGATGTTATTCAGCCAATGTAAGTATATATAATCCCACGGATTAGTGTAATCGCACGTTTGGTGCCTAGCAACGCAGCAAAGATTTATTCAATTTAAAAAATTCCCATCGTTATCCAACAGATTTGCCATCCCCTGAAGGAAGGTTGCAAGTCCATGTCATACCTAGGAAAAAAATGAATTTCATATCGATTTGCATACAGATTTCTTCCAGCAATTAAAAATGTTTGAAGCAAACAATATAAATCCAGTGGTAAAATCAAAGCATATAGCTGGCCCAGATGTCGCCCTAAAGCACATTTGCATCACTAGGCTGGAGGTACCAAAAAAAATCGTACAGTTGGCTCCCCATGTGAAGCGTAGTCTAGCAAGTCCGTTCTCTATTGGCGTGCCGAGTCGCATGTGATCCAGCCTTCAGTATAGAAATGCGAAGCTGCGAAAATGGCGGATGAACAGGTGAGTTCCTGATGAAAATAACGCACGAGCTGAGGCGTCGCAAAATGAACAGCGCGCCCAGCTGGCCGTGAATCAATTAGCGAGAAATACGCGGGAGACGCTGATCAGACTGCAACAAATTGTCGCGAGAAAAGATGGTCGATCGTTACTAAATTCGCGGTACCGTTGCCGGACGCAAGAGTGATTATCTGAGCGCGCACTGTCAACCAAAACATTGGAACTCAAAGGTGTCCCTCTTCGAATTTTAGCCGGCTTTGTGGCGTCGTGTCACCAAAAAATATACTATTGTATGTCTGTGAGGATATATAATGCGATTCGTTGATACCTTTGTAGTTTTTGAATATTTCCAAAGAATCGGGATAATCATTTGGGAAAATATCTCATGACCAGTGGCTAGTGTCGATCTTTTATAATATATCGCGCAAGATACAACCGGATAGCTGTATCCTGTATTATTATTTTTATCAATACGTATCCTTTTCCGGTCCGGAGTTTGCTTATTTTAAATTAATTTCATTCTGTCTTATTATTGCACCTAACCAATGGGATCCTCGCTGTTATGGTGATTGTGTTTTTATCCGATCATCGCACGGAACACGCTTTGCTCTATTACGTCGCTCGATATAAGAAAGAATTCATATCTTGTGCCGCGTTAAAACTTCACTGAAAATTGCGTCGATTTTTCGTGCAACGGATATATATATCTTCTTGGATGCTGCTTGGAACTCGTAGAACGATTCAGGAAAGATTGCCTTTAACAAACATCGGCTGTAACCTGCAACTTTGGTCTCGTTATTGTTGTGCTTAGTGTAGAATATTACTACTGTGTTTCCTTGTATCTTCTGTGTGAGACTTGTGCTAGTTTTCCTATGAGTGATATATGTAAGCGATAAGACTTACGAAATGTGATAAATAATTTTCTGAAAATCCCTTGTTTCCAAGATATAAGGATCTCTTTGTGCTATGATTCTTCATAATGGATCATTAAGGGTTTTCGAACAGTCATATTTTCTTCTGTAAACTGATGTTTGTTGTTACAAAATTACAAGAGAAATTTTTCCTTTATAATGTGTTCATGAGCTTAATTGGAGTAGTGATATACATTATATAGTATAATAAAGTGTTGTGATTAGTTTTGTTTAATTGTATCAATATCTGTTCTTTTTAATTTATATAAGTTTATACTGCATTTAAGACAAATGTTTTATTATTTACTCAATGAACTATGGACACGTAAACATTATTATAATGGATTTATAAGTGAACTTTATAGGACTTGCTGTTGTTTTAACTTAAGTACCTGCTTCTAGTTTCGTCTGTTTCAAGATTGCTAATTGATGTCAGAAGAAAGAATAAATAAATCATGAGAAAACAATGAAAGTCAATGGGATCCAGTTAGACTAAACATGAATTTATGTCATATGTATTTGACAATAACAAATTGCAAGTTTGAACAATATCATTAAGAATGGATCACATACAGGAAGTACGGCAGCTGGAGCTGTTGTGCAAGCAGTTATATGAATCACAAGATTCAGCGCATCGTGCAGAGGCTGAAAAGGCTTTGGTTGGTTTCCAAAATGCTCCAGATACACTTGCTAAGTGTCAGCTCCTTTTGGACCGTGGAGATTCTGCCTATGCCCAATTGTTGGCTGCCACTACTCTTACAAAATTGGTGTCTAGGTCAGCACAAGGGCTCAGTCTGCAACAGAGGCTTGATATACGTGAGTCAAATTATTTTTTATTAGAAAAAAATGGTTGAATATATAACTATGTTATTTTATATTGTTCTGTTTATATTATATCTTTAATTACAATTGATCTATTATATTTTATACAGGAAACTATGTCCTTAACTACTTAGCAACACAACCCAAGTTGCCAAACTTTGTGATACAGGCATTGGTTACACTGTTTGCGAGAATATCCAAACTCGGTTGGTTCGATTCAGACAAGGAAGAATTTGTCTTCAGAAATGTCGTCAATGATATTACAAAGTTTCTTCAGGTCTGAATGTTATATCTATCCCCATTAGAAGTATTTCTCTATCTCATTATGTTAAATATATAGTAATTTTTCATATTTTTATTGATGTCCTCAAAATCACAGGGCTCAGTAGAGCATTGTATGATAGCTGTACAGCTCCTTTCGCAATTGACATGCGAGATGAATCAAATATCCGAAGTTGATGCAAATAGGTCACTTACAAAACATCGAAAAATTGCTAGTAGTTTTAGGGACACGCAACTCTTTGAAATATTCAGGTTATCGTGTTCCCTTCTTGGAACAGCGCGGGAGAACTGCAAGAGTTTAAACTTTAATGATGAAGCACAGGTATAGTAGTTTTATTAAATTATCAACAAAATTGATTATATTACCAGCGAGGTTTAATAAGTTTCTAATACAGTTCATTATTTCGATTTCTTATCTTAGCATGGATTGATGACACAACTTTTGAGGCTTGCACAGAATTGTCTTACCTTTGATTTCATCGGAACGTCCACTGATGAAAGTTCTGACGATCTCTGTACGGTTCAGATACCGACAAGTTGGAGACCAGCATTTTTAGACTTTGCGACATTGAAACTGTTTTTCGACCTTTATCACAGCCTCCCGAACTCACTGTCTGCTTTAGCCCTTTCGTGTTTAGTTCAAATAGCATCTGTCAGACGAAGTTTATTTTCGAATACCGAGAGAGCCAAATTTTTAACACACTTAGTAAATGGAGTTAAACATATTTTACAAAATCCTCAAGGCCTTAGCGATCCCGGGAACTATCACGAATTTTGTAGATTGTTAGCACGTTTAAAGAGTAACTATCAACTTGGCGAATTGGTAATGGTTGAAAATTACCCAGAAGCGATACAGCTTATTGCAAAGTTTACCGTGCAGAGTTTGCAAATGTGGCAATTCGCACCAAACAGTGTGCATTATCTCCTCAGTCTTTGGCAGAGAATGGTAGCATCGGTACCTTATGTAAAAGCAACTGAACCACATTTGTTAGAGACGTATACACCGGAAGTTTCAAATGCATACATCACGTCAAGATTAGAGTCTGTAGCAGTAGTAGTTAGAGAAGGTTTAGAGGATCCGTTAGATGATTTGGGAATGATACAACAACAGTTAGAACAGTTATCTGTGATTGGGAGATGTGAATACCAAAAAACCTGTACCCTATTAGTTCAGCTGTTTGATCAGGCAGCTAGAACTTATCAGGAATTAATGGCACAGACAGCAACACCTGCTCAGCAAATGGATATAACGATACAGGAAGGACAACTAACATGGCTTGTATACATAATTGGTAAGAAATTTAGGTACTTGCACAGTCCAAAATGCAATAGCGTTAACTCGATACGAAACATAATTTTACAATGCGCAGGTAGTGCCATCGGTGGTAGAGTATCATTTAACAGCAACGAGGAACATGACGCTATGGATGGTGAATTGGTCTGCAGAGTTCTTCAGTTGATGAACCTAACCGATTCAAGATTAGCACAGGGCGGCTGTGAAAAACTTGAACTGGCTATGCTAAGTTTCTTCGAACAATTTCGAAAGATATATGTAGGTGATCAGATTCAAAAAAATTCCAAAGTGTATAGAAGACTGTCAGAAGTGTTGGGTCTCAGTGATGAGGCAATGATACTCAGTGTATTCATTAGGAAAATGTAAGTCATAAAAGTACCATGAATTTTAATCTTGGAAAGAAAAAAAAATCATTGTAATTTGCAGAATAACAAACTTGAAGTACTGGGGAAGAAGCGAACAAATTATATCGAAGACTTTGCAGCTTTTGAATGATCTTTCAGTGGGCTATAGTTGTGTACGCAAACTTGTGAAATTAGAGGAAGTACAGTTCATGCTGAACAACCACACAGTAAGTATGAAGTTTTAATTAGTGCACGTAGTAATTGCTTTAAAGATGCTTAACATTGCGTATACTTTACATTACAGAGCGAACACTTTCCTTTTCTGGGAAACAGCGTTGCTGTTACGGAAATGCGCTGCAGATCAATGTTTTATACATCGCTTGGTAGATTGTTAATGGTCGATTTAGGGGAAGACGAAGAGAGGTTTCATACATTTATGTTGCCCCTCACAGGTATAACGATCAATCCATGTATGACGTACCTTGAAACTCAAGTGCAGTAAAAAGCCACAGAATGTTGCGAATGAATGAATGAATGTGAGTCGGGTTAATGAACCGTAAGTGTTATGTTTATTTGATTTCGGTCGAGCATGATAAGACAGATGAAGTAAGGAAGATAAAGGACCTTATGGTAGTAAAAGTATAGGCCCGCTACGGCTCTGCAGTTTCAGATACTGATTTACAAAATGTTTTGTCGCTAGACTTAACTTACTCGAACGTACTACAATATATGAACGTGACTTTGCATTAATTGTAGCTGCATTGGAAAGTCTTGGTCAATTAATGGGTGCGGCGGACACTCCCCTATTCGCAGCAGAAGAAGCCAAAAAGGCCCTGATCGGTCTTGCTCGAGATCTCAGAGGATTGGCTTACGCCTTTAACACAAAAAACTCTTATATGATGTTGTTTGACTGGATGTATCCTTTCGCGTATGATTTGATTTAATGATAACCATCTCTTATCTCTTAGCACCATTTTCCTCAATTAATCACAGATATCCTAATTACACACCTATTTTATTACACGCCGTGGAGCTGTGGCATCACGAACCGCAAGTGACTACGCCCGTCCTAAAATTATTTGCCGAGTTAGTACAAAATAGAAGCCAACGTTTACAATTCGATGTATCCTCGCCAAATGGAATTCTACTCTTTCGCGAAGCCAGTAAAGTTATATGTAGCTATGGTAATCATATACTGAACGTTGAAGTACCCAAGGACCAGGTTTATCCATTGAAGCTCAAAGGGATAAGCATATGCTTCAGTATGTTGAAGGCAGCTTTATGTGGAAGCTATGTAAACTTTGGAGTATTTAGGTTATACGGGGATGAGGCATTGGACAATGCTCTAAATACATTTGTGAAATTGCTCCTTAGTATACCACAAAGTGACTTATTGGTAAGTGCTGTACAAGTTTCCTGCATCCTTGATAAATGATAGTTTGATCATTCTCAGGGATACAGGACTACTTAGGGATTCCTTTAGATTTCATTATAGGTGCTGCTTATAACAATCGCATCAGTTTTGACTTGACAGCTTTAGGATGATTATATTGGTTTTTTTTTGTTAGGATTATCCAAAATTGTCCTCTACATACTACGTCTTACTGGAGTGTCTAGCCCAGGATCACATGGCCTTTCTCTCGACGTTGGAACCCAGGGTCTTTCTCTACATCCTGTCGAGTATCAGCGAAGGCCTTACGGCACTAGGTGCGCTAAAAGACTCCTACACAGGTCTGTGCGGCTGATTCTATCTTATCGCTACCCTCTATATCCTCTATACCGTGCCCTCTATAGTACTGTTTTATTATTACATTGAAGACCAATATCCGTTCCCTTTATCCGCATCAGTAATAGTTGGCTAGTTAAAATACTATTGATTTCTTATAATTGATTTTTCATAAAATTACTGAATCACTATTGGAATTTCAGCCAACTGATTGCTTTTGAATTTTTCGGAAGTTTTACAGCGATTCTTATTATACGTACGTAGTGTTATATGAAATTGTTTTATAATCAATCAAAACTCAATTTTGCTGTCAAATATTTTTCTTATGTCAGTGTCGGATAAATTTTGTGAGTTCCTTTAAAGTTACGGAAAATATGCGATAATTGGTTAATCAATATTTATTACCCGCGCTTTTAGTCTAAAGTATTAGTCAATAAGTATTGGAAAATTCCTTCATTTCAAACTTATGCCATGTGCTTTTTGCATTGTCGCTTGGAATGTAAATCTGCCTTTGGGTATTAGTCACTGCGATAGTATGCAATGACTTTACGAAAAGCAGAATTATAAAGTATGTTCGATAATTTATATTGCAACGATAACTTTATGCACATAAAGAGAATGATTAAGAACACCCCTTTCTATGACATAGGCACTAAAGAGGATTGGAGTGCGTAGAATCTAGACCCTTGTTGCATTGTCAAAATTTCATTTATACAATGATAACATTTAATGCTTAGGAATGTTTTGTATTATGCGTTTTACAAATTCCTTTATATTTTAAAATAGTACTTACAATTAGCGATTTTGGAAATTTGACTGAAATTCAACAAAATAATGGGTCTAGCATAATGCAGTCAGCCGCACAGCTGACATATTACTAAATCATTAATCCGTCGTATTTAACTAACTTTGAGTAAGTTTTTTGTACATTAATTAATCAATGGGCGTGGCACGACTATGTGTGTTTTATCTTCACATCGTCATTTACTTGTTTATCGAATTATATCTTATCAACCTTATTGTTTTGCTCGTACGTCTCTAAAGAAAGTTTTGAAGGGAGAACACAACTATTGATTAAATTAAATCGATCAGGTATTATTAGCCCAGAGAAAAGAATGACAATCTCCCCCGCTGGTGTTTTGTATGACAATTGTTTGCAGTTTAATCGCTTTAAGAAACGTAATGAAGAGTTATTATTTTCTCATGCAATTAATCTCTTTAATTATTGTGCATGTGTTGCATTTATGAAATCGAAAAGGTCACTGACGATTTTATCTACTTTCATTTTTTTTCAACCACACGCTGTGGGGATGATTTAATGCGGGGGAAGAATCGTTTTGACATGATAGATAGGATTTAACATTTTGCTCTCAAATATTTTTTCTATCTATCTTTATTTCATAAAATCTTGGCAACGGTTAAAGCAACTCCGCACTATATATGTGTAATTGAGCCAGTCTTAAGGTAGGTGCTTTGTTTGCTTTGCAATGTTACTTTAAAGTATTCATTTGCATTCACTTTTCTTTTTGTGCTATCGTATTGTCTTGCGCTCTTGTAGTGTCGCCCACGTGCCCTTACGGTCTCTGATAGGAAAGACTTTATTATGTTTCAGACACTATGGTTTGCACTGGCTGTTGCGCTACGTTAGATCACATTGTGACATATCTATTCAAGCAACTCTATCAGAAAGGTGAGAGTTAATTAGTTAGTTCCAATTTAAACTCAATTCCTTTTGAGACAAAATAAAAATGTTTAGAAACGCTCAGAAGTATAATGTTTTACGGAATTTGATTTTCAGCTGGTGTATATCCAGGCAAAAAGAATGCAGTAGTTTCAGGAGGAGGGGAGCTATTTTTACAAGTCCTGAAGCAACATCCTGAAATCTTACAACAAATACTGAGTACCGTTTTAAATGTAATAATGTTCGAGGATTGTAGGAATCAATGGAGCATGTCCAGGCCTCTCTTGGGTCTAATACTTTTGAACGAAGAGGTAAAGTTATTGCTCTAGTATTTCACGCATAACATTTTCACTGTTTAAAACTGAATTGTGATGTATTTTGTGTTGCAGTATTTCAATCAGTTAAGAGAGAACATAATTAGGAGCCAACCGGTTGATAAACAGGCGACAATGGCACAGTGGTTCGAGAACCTTATGGATGGTATTGAAAGAAATTTACTCACAAAAAACAGAGATAAGTAAGTTTTTTTTATTGTTATATGGTACTCTTTGTCGTTGCTTCTTTTTTTTAACGTTAGTCATACAAAATGACACTGCTGGATTTCACCAAATGTGAATATTCGACATCGCATAATTTTTTCTTGTTTTTGTCATTATATTTCAGGTTTACGCAAAATCTGTCGATGTTTAGGAGAGATATAAACGATTCCCTAAAAGGACCCAGTATGTCAACAAATTCAGTCAGTGATATGATGACTTCGTAGTGAATCTGCTCCCTTCGGGTTAGGTTCCCCTGGGCTCTTGTCTGCCAAATGCTTGAATGTGCGAGTGCAAGTGTATCTATAAATTATGGTGGAATTACGATTCTAGTTTTAAATGAGTATAATTCAGTACTGAGATTTTACATAAACACTGCTGATTGGCTTCCTATTGCCAGTAATTGCAATTTCATTCCTCGAGAGTTTAACACCTTAAACTAGATCATATAGAGCATCACTTTTGTTTTCCATTCTTCTAATTATTTACATAAGTTTAATAAACAGAGACATTAAATCAATGCCATAATTTCTTTTATAGGTTCAATCGATCTTTACATCAGTTTTATATCTCATAGAGAATAATATTTTTGTTTTCCTACCTCTTTCCTTATTCTTTTATACTGTCAATAAAAACGAATATATATCAAGGGTAAAAGCGTGAGTTTAAAGATAGGAAGTCGCGAAGCAGTTAACGTGTAGATATACGGTATTAAGTCCTTTGGTGTTTCTTTAAGACACGTAGTATGCTTCCATTCGTTTGAATGTGCCAGTTTGATTGATGTTTCATTTCGGATCGAAGTTCGTATTAGCCACAAAGAGTGTAGTGTAAATGTGGACTGCGGCCTTAAAAGCTGTTTGTGGCAATGTTGGCTTGTGTGGCGACGGAACTTTATTGGGAAAACGTTTGGGAACCAAACCGAAAATTGGATCCATTCGAGGATATGACTATTACAGACTATATCAGTCAGTCAGTTGTGAACTAATGTGAATGATGTACATGGAGATATCATTAAACAATATCATATAAGAGGGCATAGTTATTATTAATATGACTATACTACTATTACTATTGATACTATTATTATTACTATTACTATTACTGCTACTAAAATATTACTATTACATATTATTATCATTATAACGGAAATAGATCATAAAAGAGTAAGTAAAGTAAACAAATGTATTACACGGGTTAGCTTGCTGTCAACATGCATGGTACATATAGTCTGTCCATTTTACAAGCGATAAAAGTATCCGTTCGAAATGGGCGATAAAAATACCCCAATTTCTAACAATTAAATAATGTACTCAGGATCACACTGTGACATTTACGTTTAGTCCTCACCTCCCGTGCGGGGAATATCAGGCCTATAAAATATTTTGTTCTCTTGTACACAAGGTCAGTAATTCATCTATATTAGCTATAGACGATTCACTATTGGTATCAGACGAGTGAAAATTATCCTCATTATTTTGATGACACCTAACATCCATTTGGTTAACGCAACTTTAAATCAACGTATAGTCACACGATCGTCTCATCGTTGCGACTTAATTTTTAATGCATGTTGAGGGCAATCGGACGATGTGGAATTGTGAGAGTCGATTATCGGCCAGCAAACCGTACGTATTGTCGTACCGGTTCATTATATAGAGTTTTACTGTTTTAACGATAGTATCCGATAGAAATTCGTATTTCTGCGATAACAATTCAGATGCGATTATTATAACGCGATAAAATATATAGTTTTCATACGCGCAGTCATCACCCGACACAAAGGCAGTATTGTTAAGTCTCAAATAACACGTAGGTCCTCATGGAAATGTACGATTAACTATAGATTGTTAAATAGAACGTGGTGATGCGCAGTAGATGAACTTCGTGCCGTGCCTTTTTTTTTTTACCATTGATACCTTTGTACTTGTGATAATCGTGTCGATATGTTGTTGCACCTCGATTTTGAATGCCACTTTATAATCCATGAAATATGTCACGTTTAGTTTTAGGTTTGCTGATACAGCAATATAGCTTTTCTTATATCTTTAATAGCAATCTCTTTTTTATATTTTCATTGCTTAGGATTTTGAAAATTTTTTAATTCGTAGACAGTTAATATGGAACTTCGGCATTCAAAATATATTTTCATCTTATCAACAAGCTATTGCAGGAGTCTTGGAAAACGGTACTGTCGTAATAGTTATTTGAATAGCCTACTATGACTTTTTCTTTTCTTTACATTGAATTAATTTTATCTATGGAACATTCTCGATGTGAAATAATTTGTATGATTAGAGTGTAAAGCCGCGAGGCCCTGTGCACGTACGGAGATAAACTTTGAAAGGGGTAATACCCGAAATATAGTATAAATAGATACGAATGATCATGTTTGTTATTATTTCTATAGCTTCTTATAATAAACTAAAAATATACAGAGGTCTAAAAATCATATATGCACTCAAGTGATAGCGTGCCTGATGCTTTTAGAGTACAAAAAGCGTGAGAAAAGTGAATTTATAATTTAGCACTAGTAGGTGATCCGGACCATAAATTTTATAGCAGTGTGCAGTAATCATTATATTTTTTATTTACGTATTTTGCGAATCGACCAACATGGCACAATAAATTTTTCAAGAGCTAAATAAAATCTTACACAAGTAATTCATTCGATTTCTTTCGGTTTCATCCGAAATATCATTCTACGCAGATTCTCTCCGAACGTAAGCGAACGATTTTGTTTAATGATTGGATGCTTATGTAATAACATATGTGTACTATTATTTTATTTATCCCAGAGCACACCTCAAGTACTGAATCTTCTTCCTAAACTTCATTCGGGGGTGTAACTCAGTGGTAGAGTGTCTGCTTCGCATGCTGAAAGTCCTGGGTTCAAATCCCAGCTCCTCCATCGATTATTTTTTTTCGTGAAGTTAACAAGATCTTTTACGTAATCATTAAAACACCGAATAAATCATCATTTGAATAACCAGTTATGTATATTTTGTAATTAAATTCAACCTTTAAGTAATTGTATGATATATTTATTTATCAGAAAGCATAAAAGTACAGTTAATACAACATGTCTAAAATAAAATATATTACAGCTGTTTCGCAAGGTATTAAATAAAAGCAATATGCTGTTCCTCTTTATTAATCGTTGTACACATAATTTAGACGATGTGCGTCCCGACCCATTGATAAGCACTTGAGCAGCAGGAGACACGGTAATTCCTAGCCCAGCCTAGTCACTCCTGCGGCACTAGTACTTAGGAACAGGACAGGATTTCAGTAAACCACTATAATCGGCCATCATCCAGCCGTTTCTTGATTCCACGTAGAAACCATAAAAAAAAGAGAAATTAATCGTTGATAAGCGATCTGGAAAATAAATGACATCTCGTTAAGTTAAACGGTCTTACATTCACTCTGTATGATAGACTGTAATAATTATTAAATTGATATTCTACAGGACATATCATAGCGTGAGACCATGCTGAGGTAATGGCTCCCGGGAATTAGTAATTAATCGACGAAACGAAGGAAATCCTAATAAAACCAGCATGTGCCCACGCGTCGTCAACTCGAGGTGATATTGGATAATTGACAGGAAAATGCGGTAAGTACGTGACACGATTATTTTTCAAGTGTAAAGTAACGTAGGCTTAAAACTATTTTAAATCGTCTGAATTATGGAAAGACTGTCTTACGTCAAGCGATCGTTTTCTTTTTCTTTCTTTTATACATGCATGTAGGAAAATTTCTATCGCATCTTACATTCAAAATATTGTACACTGAAGAGAAACTACAGACGAAACATGTTTCATACCACTTGTAGACAAACCATTGAAGATCATGTTTTGATATCAATGCGCACCCATAAGATTATTACACTCGTCGTCAGACATACCAGGGGCAGTGTGCTGCACTATGCTGTAAGGATCTGATGACAGACAGTGGCCCTCATTGAACCGGCCTTGGGAAGTCATTAAAGCCGCCTACTGCTGATTCTGTTATAACGTTAGAGCGCCAGACTTCTGCCGAATATTAGTCTGACCGTGCAACCTGTTGCTGCTCTAAGCTTGGAATTTCCATTTCGAATTAGCATTTAGATAGAATAAGGAGAGCATCAAATCTATACGGAATCCCTATCGATATGGTTCAGATAGGTTACTAAAAATTACATATCAGAATGCTTCAAAGAAATTAGACGATTACAAATTCTTCATTAACTCGAATTGCTATTAAACTAATGTAACGTGTTTCAAGTAGGAATGCGTCTTGAATGAGACCCTCTGTCTTGTGTGATGTCTTGGAAATGGTCCATCTGTCCGTACGGGGGCCCTCTTATAAAAGCGCAAGCGTCGCAAAGGTCTTTGGTAGAAAAGAAAACGATCTGAATGTTTATCCCTCTTGGTAAATTCTTCTCCTAAGTAGTGATACAGAAACTTCAATAGTCTATTGAAGGAAAAATGAAACGTCACAATCCGATCTTTGATTCCTATACTGTGGACTCTGTTTAATGTCTTCTGTTTCATTAAGCAACGTATTCATACTTCATAACGTTATGCCTAAATAATTCTATGTATTCCATATATATATATATATATATATATATATATATATATATATATATATTTGCGCTATGGTAGACATCTTGGAAATTTCGATAGATGAGTGATCTGAGTATGCACAGGAAGCGCGATGTTATAAAAATGTAATATTTCTCTGTATATCTTATAGCTTCTACGAAATCAAATATTAATATTCTCACGTGCATCCCAGTCGGTATGTTTCTTCACGATACAAATACGACTCATAAATTCATAATTAGTACCGGCGTGTATCGTAATAAAATGTTCAAAGGCAAAACAGCAAGCCTAAGAGGATTATGGGTATGGGGCGGGGTCTTGCGGATTCAGCTGCATCTATGTATAATGCATTGCATGCACGTTGCATGCTATTCGTTTATTCCGTCGGCGTTAGTGACCGTGCGAGAGAGAACTCCAATTAACGCTAATTCCCACTAATGCGACTCCCTCATGGCTCGTGCACTCGTAAAAGCCGCTTCCATCTTTAATTTTAAAATGTCTCGTTCGTTTCCTTCGTATTCAGCGATTGCCGGTCCCGTTGTACGTGGCCGTTCTGGGAGATACGGAAAGCATTAAAAAAAAGGCTATCGGCATTGAGGCACAATTTTCCACTGAAACTTTTTGTATCGATGGGTTTAAATTTTCGGTTAGAGACTGTAGATAAGGAAATCGGGGGAAAAGGTCTCTCTTGAATACATGTCCAAATATTTCTAGCTTTACGAATTGTATCAGCGTCGAAATGATAGTTTTACGACATTGATAAGGAAAAAAAAGAAAATCGATAACGATTATTCAGTTGGAGATCGTGACCTCGAAAAAGAAAAAGTGAGAGCTTGAAACTTTTTGGAGGTTCCAAAACGCATGGAATGTCGTACTATTTCTTCTCCATAGATGATTGCGGCAATTTTCGTAATGCACTTTCTTCTGTGATATTTTTCTTCCACTGATTGTATTTCTTATGTTTTTATATATGTATTAGTACTTCCTGTATGAGACGAACTTCAGAGATTGGCTGACGTCAGCAGAAAGTATGGAAAATGAAGGTCGATCTATCAATGACACTTGGTAACTGTGGATCTTGAACTGTCAAACAAGTGGAAAACTTTTTATATTATTTAAGAATTACGTAATTTCTATTTTATTTATTGTATGATGAAGTCTCCAAGAAAGTCATGACTAAAATATTAGCGAAGGGAAAATTTTGTATTTTTCACAATTTCTTAAGTGCAGTGCTACAGCATTACTAAAAAAAATATGGAATATCCACGTCATATGCATTTCTTGTTACAAAATTGTGATTTCTAATATATAAACCAGAGTAAAAATATAATGCATAGAAGATAAAAATAATTTACTTTTTCTCATATAATAGTTAATCATCTATTATAATTTGATAAATAAATACAAATGTATCTTTCTTTACCGAGAGACTTCAGCTTATAAGAGTTACAACAGTTTCAGCTTCTTGCATTTTTTCTCTGCGATATCGTTGAGGAGAGAGGTCAAAAAGTCATAGCGATAAACCACCACCAGATAGAAAGCAACTATTTTCAGAACAAATTGTCGCAATCTAATTATGAATTCTCGATTTTCTCCCGGGTGCACAAACAGCATTAACCTTAAACTCCCTTCGACTGATTTCACTAACTTGAAAAATTTTATATGAATTATTAATATTGATTCAATCTTTTTTCCCGTGTCTCAATTACTCAACATAAAAGGATGGAGGATTCAAGGAGATTCGAGCAGTCGAAAGACAAATCGTCTGCACGTGTTATACATACTGATCTAATTAACATGCTGATAATGTTGTGCTCTGTTGATACGAACGTAGCTTCGTTAGCAAAACATTGTGTGGTACACACTTCTGAGTATGACTTCACGGCAGACTAGCTTTTTGTATATTGAATATATGTACAGGATTTTTATATCCTTAAATAGAAAGAAGGATACGTAGAATTTTACGATGTATTTTGTTTCTTACATTTCGCGTAGTAGCGGATCTTGACTAGAATTTCAGTAAAGAAATAGAGAGGAAGAAATATAGAAATTCTAATTGTGTCTGTTACAGCTGTAGATTTGAATTAATTGGGAGGGAATCCGACGAGGCGCTGCGGGTACTTAACGTCTGACAATGTATACTGCAGACGTCTTGAGAAATGTTGAGATACGTGTGAGTTACACTCATTTATTTATGACGTATATTCTAGCAAGGCAAATGACAACTTATCTTTAGATAAATGTGACACTACATTGAAAATTCTTAAACCGTACGCAATTAGGTCGTCTGTGGGAAAAATAGCAAAGGGGCACTCGACACACTGTTACTTCTTTATGACGTGTCTGCGCGTTGTTTATCCGGCTTTTTTTGAATTACGATGTATTCTTACCATTCGTGGCACCACACTCACAAATTCACGCACAATTCGTAATACCTCGTAGAAAACGGGAAGTGGGAAAGACGGATAGTGAGGAACGAATATTTATTCTCAAAAGTTTGGAATTATTTTTATTTCCTGTCGTGCACAGTCTAATGGAAAATATGTTAGAAATCACCATAAAATTCTCGTATTAACAATCGCGGAAAATCTCATGACCTTTGAACCTTCGTTTTCAATGCGTTCGAAGGAATAATGCTCGTACAGTATCCCGTAAATATATTTTGCAACAGTTACATCTCAACTACATGAACGCTGTAGGTATTATATTATCAGCTATTCAAAGTTACATAAACGTGACAAATGTGTTTGCTAGGTATAAAGATACATTTATAAAAAGGAATTCATTGTAAAAGATTTATGATGCATAGAGAATTAATAACAAAATTGTAAAAGATAATTTCTCTGAAAGACACTATGCGATATAATATATGACCACCTAAGCAAACTCAGACATATTCAAAAGTGAAAATAAACAAGAAAAACTTTAAACTCAAAATGATCTCAAAATATTTCAATAAACTGCAATATCAAAATTTACTATTTTCGAAAAATATATTCGTAGCTTCACGATTTTCAAGGTTAAAAATCCGAATTTTCAAAAAAACTAACGAAGCACATTTCGAACACCCATAAGACGAGTCGCGTGTAGTCTTTTTTATAATTCCGTAAGTGAGTCATGATCAATTAACAGAGCACGATGTATCCACGCAGGATATCAAAACGTCGAAAGGATATGAAAAGGTAAAAAGGAATAATGAAGAGGACAGTCACTGATTGTCGTTGAGGGCCGGATAAGGTCACGAATAACACGAATGAATGTTCATAATGATTTCCACCATCTCTCCCCTGGTCCTTTCCATCTTCTTCGTATTTGCTCGTGAATGTGTCTTTCTTCTCCGAGGGTAACGTGTTAGAGCGCGTAAAAACGTAGGAAGATGCACACGGCACGAAGGCAGATCCTCAACTGAGTGATAAACTAGCCTTGATTGGCTTAATATAGTCCGGCGAGCACTGTAATTGGCCGCTCTTTGCCGCGCGGGAAATGATTGGTCAATTTAATCCTAGAACCGCAGTGCATTAAGCATTCAACCGGCGTTCACTCCCTATTAACGGCAGCTCTGCCGTCCACTCGTCCTGGTGTTCTTTCTTTATCGCCTTTTTTTTGCCTCCGTTCCAAATCAATTTACCAATTGAAATCACTGCCGTACGGTAAAGCCCATACTGAATGGTCACCACCCGGCATGAGTAACTCCAAGCCTTGCCTGTTATCAAACCATTCACTCTCTTCTATATCCCTGAGTTGAATTACGTGCTAGAACTGTCATTGATTGAGTCTTTTAATAATCGAGACTGCCCTCCTTCACGGCAAAGACACTCACCGGGGTTGAACGCCACCTTGGGTATCCATGAACCCCTAGATAGAAAAAAAATTCATCAATGATTTTAAGACCACTGACTTTTCAATGACTAATTGTGTACTTTCGTACATTTCAAATTTGAGTATTTTTTTTTCAATACGTTTCTTACGACTTTCTTACCTGCTTTTTTGCTTAATTTTATAACTGATACAACGTCGACTGGACTAACTGACATGTAAAGTAATCGTGTCGAGGTGAATATCAAATTCATCACCTACGGCACTACTACTTAGCATGTTGATCAGTTTTGTGATTTTTCTAAGACTTTAGACAGATTTCTTTCTAGCTGGTTTCTGCAGGATCGTTCAATTGTAACTAATGCGCTTTTCAAAATTTCTTCTATTTTATATACCCCCCAATGACAGAGCTAAAGTTCAAAATGTGACCAGTAATGATAATTGGTCATTATTTGTGTTCCAGACTATAGTCTTTGGAATTCTCATGAGCTTGTTTAGGGTATGTTAAATAAACTTTGACATATTACCCATTTCCCTCTACAAATGAACATTGAACCACAAGGGAATGAGACTTTCAAGTCGCTGACCATATCCAATGTCATTGTAATCAAGTTACTTGAGAACTTTGATTTCTTCTTCACATTGATAAGTGGACAAGATGGTTCAACATGCGAACGCAGCAATGAGCATGATTTTGCCCTGCCCATTATTGCGGTCACAAACCGAAACATCTCTACTATTTTTCCAGATTAAGGTCTGGGGCGATGGTATTATCTGAAAATTTAAACTAATTATGCCAAACAGTAACAATTGTAACAGACAACCAATCTCGATACGCATTAAATCATGGGGACGTCAAACATATTTTTGGTAAACAATGACAGCATAACTGAAATATTTTTCCGTAACGTTCCCTATTCATCTTGTGACAAACAACCGTACTTGTTGAAAATTGTCAAATCTAAAGAGCAAACAATGGTAAAAGATTATGAATAGGACTGCCAGCAAATTGGCAAACAATGGTGGTGGCTGTTGAGAACCGAGTTTGTCAGACTAAGGGACAGCGAGCTGACTAATACACAAGCCATGCCCGTATCTAGTCTCCTCATCTCTTGGGTTTCCGTTTACGAATGTCTCGGTCATTCTGTAATAATGGTACCCTATGTTGCCCCATAGGTTTTCCCATGCGGGTCCACTCTACGCTGATTTAAAATTACTCACGACAACCGTTCCGGTTTTGCCGCACGCGTTATTAGTGTATGCTTGCCTACGCTTCGTCGCTTCCTGACTTTCTCAGCCAATTGAATGATCCTGACACTGCTAGAATACGATTAATGATATTCGGATGCGCGATCCTTACGGTATATGGGATCTTAAATATGTCTATTTAAATTTATTGCGCACTTGACTGGAATATAACAGGATGGTTAATGGTTTTTGAAAATTGACATTTCCGTAAATGAAGTATGGGAAAAAATGAATTATCTTAACATCTATTATCTACGTTAACATTTCAAACTAACTTAGTGAAATGTTTGTCAATTTATCTTTGACTTAGGTATTCCAAATTTTTTTGGAAATTTTTTTTGCTTTCATTTTACAGCTTCAATAAAATGAAATCAATAACGTCTTATATAAAATAATTAACTGGTAATTACCTGAATTCTACTTTTACTAATTATTACAAATTCCTAAGTTTTTATTCGATTTTATTAACACTGTATAATCCGTTCAGAAAGAGTAGACGCATCGATTATTATTCTTTAACGACGAAATAAATATTCTCGAATCATAGAATTATGATCTTTTACGTCATTTTGAGTACCTCGGAAATATTCTTGCATAGCATCTGGCATGACGTTATGTTAAAATACGTAAAAAAGACGTGTAGGCAAATACATAAACTTACCTGATACCAAATGAATAAACGTTCAATCCAAAAAGTCAGGAGTGAAGAACAAACCAAGAACTCTGGTATTACTCGCAACGGAGAAATTCAAAACCGTGATAAATTTTTTCGTAGCAGAAAGAAAATTACGTTGGCAGTAATCATCCATGTGGCAGACACTGCTGGAATGGATGCCATCGAAAATTCACTCTTCTTAGTGTACACAAGAGTTACACATGTACAGGTGTTTTCTGGGGTCACGTGTGCCACATATGCTTGACTAACGATATCGTTTTCCTAGCTGTTAAATATTTCCATCAGTGCGGATAATGTCTACCAATGATATTCTAATAATGTAAAACACGAAAGTAAATCGATATCGATAATCAAAATAAAAATTTTGTTCTATAAGATTTTATCATACCAATTCTACATAATTTTCGGTGTTATCAGAATCAAGGTGATTCATTTTTATCAGTATTTACTTGCTTTCTATAGGAATCATAGTCGGTGCACGGTACGACCCCAGTAGTAATTTAGAAGAGTTTATTAAATTGGGTAGAATGCGGTGCGTAGGCCTTCGCCGGATACTCGGAGAATGAATCTCATCCAGCGAGAGGAAGTTTGAATTAACTCAAGCTACCGTTGACGGGATACGATGGGGCCCCATGAACTCCCATCCTATTTATCCTTTGCACCTCTTCCACATTATTTATATGTACATTGTTGCTTTTAACAATTAATAATTGGATTTCTTCTTTCTTTTACAAATTTTTTTACAAGGGCGCCTTCCGAATAAGGATACTACGAATCTTAACCTTATGAGTCTTATTTTGGACTTATTATAATATTGCGTCTCATAATTCAACTTTATCATGTATCGTGCGATGGAAGAAAAGTGGAACATTTTTTAAAAACTTTCTTTATCAAGCAAAGGTAATTCCTAATAGAGGATCGGTACGAACGTGCACGCAACTTCGAAAGTCCGGCATGTGGCGCGGAGTTAAGGCTTATTAAAATCGTTTGACCCCTCTGCACGGTAGTACTGCTGATGGGTTTACTTTAGACAGTATAGACAGAAAGGGAGCGAGTAGTGAGACAGAGTTAAGCATGTGACACCATGACACCTAAATTGTTGTACTTTGACACTGCGTGCAACCCCTGGCTGTATCCTGACCTGCGTGGGTGTATCGTCCAGACGAATAAAAAAAGAGGAAAAAAAGTATATTTCGCAGGAAACATAACATTCTTTTACTGCGTCCCTGGAGTTTCATTTCAGCAGGATTATTAACTGTGCACTAGTTAAGTTCTGCATAATTGAGAACATTACAACCCTCCAGGAAGATACAGTATAAAGTTTTTCAGTAAGAATATCTTTACAAATAAATATACTTATACGTATAATGTAAAATAAAATTATAATGGATGTAAGTGCTAATAGGATGATAAGGCAATTTCAAAAATTCTTGCGATTAGATATAATGATTTTTTCAGAGTTACAACTCATTATATATATATTAGATATTTAAATTATACATTATCATACTTCTTATAAGTGAGAATAAAAGTTTAAGGAATTATCCTCTTTCACATATAATATCAACGACACTCGGTTCCATTAGAACGGGCTCCAAGCATCTGTGTACGGCACTACCCAGGATCTCATCCAATAGGAAATGTACTAGACTACAAAGAGAAATTTTTCAGTGTTGAACTTATTTAATTATATTTCCTCGGAACTTACTTCTCGTCCGTCACGAATCGCCATAAGTAAAGCTGCAAATAATGCGTGTCGACTTGGATCTGCTGCAAGCCATATTTACTGAAGGTGCGTAGCCTTACGCATTCCAAAAAAGTCTGCACATATAAGGAAGTATATTGAATATATGTAAACTGTCGTTTGGCAGGAAATGTCAAATGGTCCTTGGCTCGTTAAAGCTTAGAACATATTGCGTAGCATTCCGGCACACGTTGCATGGGATTCCTGCGTAGATGCGAGAGCATAATGTATCTTGGAGATGCAAAGTGGATAATGGTCGCGTTATTTTGTCATTGTGACTGTTGTACAGCACCTGCAGCTATTACGGTACTGGGTGTGCTAAAAGTTTGTCCTTGTCCACGCATGTTTTTTATGGTACGCTTATACGGTATGGGTTTTCAAACTCAGTTCAGACAGGATTTTTTTACTATATCGTTGGAATGCTGTTTGATATTAAATATATATAAATAATTTTTTTACGAAAAATTCGTTAAAGCATGTGTGGTAATAATTTTGAGAAACTTCGAACACAGTGAGTTTTCTAAGGCTTTTGCGATACCTGGGGAAAACATAAGACAAATTTGCTATCTAAATAGTTTTATGTCTGGTATAAACTATTTTGTTTGTATAGGTATAAGATTATGTAGTCATGACTTCAAAATCATAGTACATTTTTGATTGAGGTATAAACATTACAGTATAAGTAAAAATTAGTTACCTTCAAACTGATTTTGATGATTCCAGTTAAAATGGAGGCCTTATTGAATTGCACGGAGGAGAAGATTTCAATTCTTTCAGAAAAGAGTTTATGGATATTTGTTACTAGCGATGAATCCAAATGACTAGGTGTATATGATGACCAATTAGAACGATACTGATGTCTCGATACGCTGACGCTTGAAGTAAATGAAATAAATTATTTCAGTTTTAACCGTTTTGTGCATAAATATTGTTAGTAATATATACCTGTGTGTTTTTCTACTGCTGTCACTACTTCTATCCATCTGACCATCTGCGTCGTCATATAGCACAGCGACTTGAGATTCAATTGCTGTTACGTCTTCAACTACTCGTTTCATAACAGCCCTTACTGTTCTTGGCTCAATTGTATGCAGCCAATCTCGAGTCTCTACTGACTTTCGTAGCATTTGAGACACAGCAAGACCTTGCAAACGAACATAATGATTGAGTAAATTTTGGGCAGCTGTTTGAAAATTTTCGCATATTTCCGATTCTGTTGTTATAACATTCTCAGAAGTTGCATGTTGCTCAATATTAAATAAATCATCAGTTGTTGTCAGCTGAAGAATAATAAAAAACACATATTACAATTAATTGTAATGATTTTTCATATGCATTCCAAAATGTTACGCACAAGGTAGCGTACGCTGCTGTCTTTGAATTCAATACACATTTTACTTAGCAACAGGAGCAAAGTGGGTGGAAATTTCGGTACGTCAGAACCAGTACAAAAACCACTTGCTGTGGCTGTTAAATGGTGCAAATAGCCAACAACCAATCCCTCACGTACTTCGTCGACACAAAAACTTTGTAAGAAGTGAGGCTTAAGACTGAATGATAGGTCTGGTTGCAGGAACACCTATAAGGGTAGTATTGAATTTGATTAGTAGTTTTTTAGATAGGTTTTGAAATATGCACTATCGTGAAAAGTCTACCAGTAAATCCTGTAAGACTCCTTTAACTTTTTCGATTGTTGGCATTACTAGTGTTGCTTGGAGTTCTGCTAAACCGCCATCGCCATCGTGCGTTACTTTTGCTGCTAAAGTCTGTCTTACTTTAGCCAAAGTTTCGCTCAAATGTTGTTTCAGAGAGTGGAGATGATTTCTGCACTGCTTCCTTCCAGCATTTATCACTATATCAGTTCCCGTTCTATAATTTAGTTATTAATTTGTTTACTTATACATAATTCACTATGGTTTATTAATTTGATGATTAATAATCCGATGAATTATATTAAAATCTAGTTTACCTGGCGAAATCAGTCTCGGTACAAAGCATATTCATGGCTTGGAGCCTTCGATGAAATCTATCCAGTGCTCTTACTAGAACTGCAGTATCTGCTACATCTTCGACTCTTTTTCCTATTAGATCAAAATATTTTTTCATATTGTCCATAATGAAAATGTTTAAGCGGGTAACAGCTTTAGTGTCGAAATCGTCGCTAAAATCAGTATCATCTGCAGGTGTTCTATTTACAAACATGTCATTGTACGATGCGACGATTAAACAAAGATCACTAAGAAATCCTGAACTACCCATGTCCACATATTCTATTATATCATTTTCACACATATCTTTTAATATGGCTAACTGTTCTGCCAGTCTATTATCAGCGTGGGTGAGAAAATCGGCGCATAATGAGTCCGCAGGCTCGTTTAATTGAAGTAAAAGATCAACACTTTCGGCAAGAGATTTTGTGGAAGCTTCTCTTTTATGAAATTGTTTTCTAAGCTGTGATTTCAATTCTTCTACGATCTCTTCACAATCCTTTTGAATTCCTTGAAATGAGGGCATATTGCCATACTGATTTAAGACACGTTGTGCATGTATGTAATCTTGAACTGCCTAGAATATAAATGTTATTCTTTTTATAATATGTCAGTTTCATAAGGCAAACAAGATGATGGAACTAACTTGACTATAATTTCCTTCGTTCATTCTATCTTTGAGTTTGCCAGGCAATTTGAAAAGAAATTGTAAACGTTTTAAAAGAGCATGTACAGATGACAATCTAGAGATTTGTTGACGTGTCCCTTGTAAGGTGGAAGATATCTGCTCAGAAAATGAAGTTATACTGTCCATGTTCGTGGCTAGCAGATCCATGCTGTCTTCCATCTTTTTGAAGTCACTTTTCATCTATAAACATTACTAACTGTTGTGGAATATCTACAGAAGTATTGAATCAATCAAATCGATTATTCTCTATACATTACCTTCCCAATTGTATCCGTAGCTGATATGAATTTATTATAATTTTCATATACTAATGTTTGCATATCAGAAAGCAAAGTCTGCGTATCACCTATGATTTCCTTTTCATTATCCATAATCTGTTTTAGGGTACATTCCTGTATAAGAATTAAATTTCCATATTAGAACAAAATAATGACAATATTGTGTCCCATTCTTAAAGTTGACAGCAGGATATATACCTTAAGCATCATCTGGAGATACATATCCGGATTAAAGTGTTGTCCGTTGATGTCATAAGGATTGCTCGAACTATCTGTCATTTTCTTATATTAATTATGTACCTTAATTCAAAAATATTGTGACAGTTCTTTTCTATTTATGTCGTTTTAAGGTTATCTTCGTGTCACGGCAAGTAGGGTATTGTAAGGTTAGGTTGAGGACGCTGTCTACGATTATAACCTTTGCGTGATCCTGTAACGAATGTTCAACAAGCTAATGGAAAAATATAAAAATATATATATTTCGTTTTTGATTTGTGTTGATTAACGAAGTTTAATTAAACTTAATTGAACAGTGCATCTCGATGTTATAAAGGAACGAGTATATGTTATTGCACAAACAGTTTTGTATACAAAAGCTTACAAAAAGTGATATTACTTCTTATATAGATGCAATATTTATGTGGTTTAAAGTTTAAAGTTAAAACATTTAACAGTAAATTATTTTATGTGAAAATATACTGCTGCTTACAGAAGGAAAGTCCAGCTTTGAAAAAGTGGGGAAAAATACTGTAGCAAAGTGAGGTTAATATTTGATTTAATCTTGGGCAACAATGTATTTTATTTGAAACGTGTAAAACTATAAGATTCTCGCAAACATGCCACATCCGTGTGTAGTATGCGGCCGTTCTCGCATGAATCCTAACAATAGGGAAGAGGAGTATATGTTCTTTGGCTTCCCTGTGAATGATGAGGCCCGATGCAGAAAATGGTTGGAGTTTTGCTGTCGGGAAGATCTGTATAAGCTTACCAAAAAACAGCTGTTACAGCGAATGGTATGTTCAAAACATTTTGAACAGAGAGATTTTCTTAATGAGTATTTTGATCGGCTGAATTGTACAGCTGTACCATCGATTTACGATCCAAAACAATCTCTTTACAACATTACCTGCGTACTGTGTGGTAGATTTCGACGAGATCCACCAGGTCTAGATTATGATGGAGCCACATTTCATCATTTTCCTGGAGAAGAGTTTCGTTGCTTGAAGTGGCTGGATTTTGTGGGTGTTGATTCATATTATAGACTAACCAGGAAAGAAATTTTATTCTGTTACATCTGTTCAAAGCACTTTGATCAAACACAATTTATGCGCGGTTATCGTAGTAGATTAATAGACTGTGCTGTGCCAAACATTCGTTACCCTGATCAGATTGATGAGTCAGAGCCATTTATAATGGAACTGGTTCCTGAACCAAAATTATTCAATACTACAGATAAAGGAAAGAAGCTTGATCCATTGCCAGCAGCTGTTCTTGATAGCCAAGCTTGTGCAGCATGTGGACGTTCCAGGTCTGATCCAAGAAATAAAGTGGATAGATACAAGTTTCATCCATTTCCTGCCTATGAAATTGGAAGATGTCTACGATGGTGTCAATTTCTAGGGAGAGAAGATCTACTGAAAATGTCTCCAAATCAAATAAGAAAATTGGTATTGTGTTCAAAGCACTTTCAAACTGGTCAAAGTTTTCATAAGGTAGGTCCCTGTGATGCTGTACCCACAATCAAGGATATCACTGAAGCAAACAATATAGATTCTGCAGAAGAGATGAAACTTGAGCAAGAAACCTTGGAAGATTTAGACTGTCCAGGATCAGCAAAAGTAGTAAAGAAGCAAATGTACCCAAGGCCAATGGTATCAAGTAAGAAACCAAAGATAGATAACAAGCCAGCGCCATTGGCAAAAAAACGTGGAAAGTCCAAAAGACCTACTTCGATCAACATACCAAGACCGGATCCAAACAACATTGAAAATCGAGTGATCAGGAAGTTACCACTTCCTTCTGCTTCTAACTGGAAACTGCAAATTTCAAATCAATTCCAGCCAATTACAATTGCTAATAATATCTCCTCAAATATATCAAATAACATTACCACCGATGGCAAGAAAGTTATCCTACCTTTTACTGGAGACATATCAAACTTGGGTGCGCCGATTCCAGTGCACAGTCTTTCAAGTATTCCACCAGGTCTGCTTATTAAGATAAATCTTCCTGAACAGACGCAGAAGCAACAAAAATTAAGAAGAACACAAAGTAAAACAAAAAAATCAGATAGTTCCCAGGTCCTTACTACTGAAAAGGAAGTGGCAGTTATGCAGAATAGCAATGTTAAAAATGGACAAGTCTCTGAAAATACAGCAGGGCCTAAAGACATAGAGGAAACAGAACAAAGTCTGTCTGAGTTGCTTTCGTTTTCTCCAGAGCCCACAGCAGAAACTTTAAATTCCGACGACATGGAGGTCCAAGAAGAATTGATCTTGCCGCATTCGCTCGAGGTGCTTGAAGAAGAGAGCTCTAATCGTATCAAGGAGGAGCATTACTGTGTAGAAGCTCTCGAGTCAGAAGATCAGTGTACTAAGAAAAGAAGAAGAGTCCGACGATATAGAAGAATGACAGCGCGTGCGCGAAGAAGTATTCTTCCTATTAAAAGTGAAGTCAGATACTTCTTGCGCAAACTGACACCGCAAATGCACAGATTACCAACAAAGGCAAGGGCGCAAATGAAACTGTCTATTGTGAACATGGTAATCGATCACTTGTAAAGATTTTTACTTATGCAAAATATTATTTACAACAAGGATCGCATATTAAATTTGTATATTGGAAAAGTTGGACTGTACCGATGACAATTGCAGAAGTTTACGATGAGTTATATTTGATCTCGACGATGAAGATGAAAGGTGTAATATGAAATGTTTTCCAGAAGTTGCTCTTGAATCTGGTGAATCATTTTTCTATTATGGACACTGCGGCCTTCTACAGTTGTGGTATTCCGACATTATCAATTTATTCAAACTGAGAAATAAGATTTTTTAATAATCGAGCCGATTTGGCATTAAACATGAATATGTAATTTCCGTATTATTAAGAGGAACCTTTTACCTAATTTCATATATCTTTTAATTTCTCTATCAACATAATATTAAACAATCACGTTAGATATTAATGATACTTAAGCCCGCTTTCTTCAACGCGGTCAATGCATAAACTTCGTTTATCTTCAAAATGTAAGTATCAGGTTGGCTAAAAGAACAGTTAAACCAAGTTTATGCATTGAACTGCGTCGACGAAAAGGGGCGTAGTGATAAGTTTAGATGAGGGCTAGTATACATATAGGACATACTTCCAATATGTACATACGTATATATACATATATATAAATATATATTTATACTTGTAATTAGATTTTAATCATTGCTAATTGTTTCGTTATGAGAGTGTGCGACAACATTGACTTATTGTACATTTGAACAGTATGTAAAATACAAGACGAGTATCGTTTGAGTAAAAACTAATTTTTTTACTTTATTATCATATATGTACATACCTTCAATTAAATCGTACAAATTGTTTCTGGAATTTAAAACTAAATAATGCGCTTAAAATCGACTGTATGATTGAACAATGTTTGTCCCTACTCGCATATGGTTGTAGCAGGAAATTTATTGATTGTTTGACCCACTTCTAAAGTGCCAGTATGCATTGACGGTGTCTATGAAACAGCCATTTTTCACAGAGCTTACTACGAAAAACTTGCAATCATGGATTTTGGAGAAAATTATATGAATACATTCGCTGAAACTGTTCATGTTTTTGAAAAAAATCGTCAGTCATTTCAGGAAGTTCGTTTGCAGTAAGTACAATTAACTTTGAGGTGTTAGAATATTACTTATTTAAAATGACTTTCCATGTTCATTAGAGCATTACAAAACCAAGGAGCATTGGAATGGGATGATTTCGAAAATGAATTATCAACTTTGAATCTATTTGAATCGATCACATTCAACGAGGCTATAAAATATTTTCAAGAGTCAGATTTGTCGGAATATAAAGTCTGTAAAATTTAGTTTATAATTCATGTTACGAAAAACAGTGTTTTTCGGTAGTGGGTATTATTTGCAGGACGAAATTACGACGATTGCACATAGAAGGAAATCTTTTTCATGTTTGCCATGTTTCAAAACTGCAGAGTTTCAATCAGAACATTCGAAGAATTATGAGTTATTGTTTCTCATTGCAAAATGTGAGTATATAGAAAGTAGCCTGCTGGCTAGATTTGGTATATAAAATTTAGTGACAAAATGTAATTTAGAGACGAATTAATCTTTTCAAAAAGGAGGACAAAACATGGATATAGTAAATGCATCGGCCCAAGAAGAGAAACAACCGTTAATTTTCCGCCAATTTGTTTCTGGTTCATCAGACATTTTTACAGGTGTTTGATGTGATCCTATTCCCCAGTCTATATCTTTACGTCTTATCACTCTTCCTTTATGTGGCAACATATCTGTTAATGTTGAAGTATCAGCAGACTGAGTGTGTCTTTCCGTATTATGAAGATAACTCATATTCGGTCGTAATTCGCTGTAAAAATTATCATCGATTTTGCAATATACAAAATATAAATATTAATTCAATGGAATAGCATCTAACTTTGGAGATACGACGTCTGTCGCAACGGGTATCCATCTTTTTTTAACATTTGTCGAATCAAATTTTTCTTTTTCAGATCTCTCATAAGAAAGAATAGGCTTGGTAGGATTTACGTTTGGCTCTGTTCTAGTTGGCAGCCATATAACCTTTTCTGAAGAATCCGGATCTGGAATATTTGTACTTTATTTGTGCTTGCAATTCATTTTTGTATTAAAGTTAAAATTGCATTTTTCATACCGATTTTGAATGACGTTACTAGAGGATGCTGAGTTCCCACTGTGTAAATGATAAATTTATTAGTAATATCGTCATATTCTGCACATCTGCATAGAATTCCTAGTGGATGTTCTATACAGGCTTTAGAATGATACGGATGCAACATTTTGTGAAAAATAAAAAATTAGAAAATTCCTTTTGGATGCTTTACGAAGATAAATTGATAGAAAATTGAACAGGTCATGATAGCGTCGTCATTTTTTTTAGGTTCTTACGATTCGAATGATTGTAAACATTTTTCGATGTTGAGGACTGTATATCGTTCTTTGGTACAGGAAGAGAATGTTGATTTCGACTGGGAGAAAATTGGGTTTCAGGTAATCTTGATATATTTACAGAAATAATTTGTTACTTGGTATTATATGTATTACAAGATATTTTAGAGTAATTCTCCTGGAACTGATTTACGAGGTGTTGGTATGCTGGGAATACTACAAATGTTGTACTTGTGCCTTAACTGTTCTGTTTTGATGGAATTTTTGTACGTAACTTCCATAGACAAATACAACACTTTTCCTTTTGCTGCTGTTAGTCTGAACATGACGAGAATCACCTTAAGTGTGTTGCGATACGAGAAATTGAATAAGTGAGATATTATATTGAAATTAATGGGGTTTTGGTTATACTTATGGGATCATATCATATGTATATTTTAGAGAGATAAATAAGAACGGTGTTTTTGAAGCTGCGAATAAATTTTATGCTTCAATTTTTTACGCATTTGGTAAATGGTGGGTTAGTAAGAAGAAGACTATATCTGATGTGGGTGCCATGTTCCAAGGTATTGTATTAAAAAATTTCTTAAAAGTAATTTTATGGCAATGAAATAGAATGAAATTTACAGATATAGAAAAAATGTCTGCCAGAAGAAGTAATAGAAGAAAGATGGCAAGGGAATTAAAGGTATTTCTTAGAGAAAAGTGTTTTCGAGATAAATGAATCAATTTGAAAAATATTTTTTCATTTTTATTATAATCTATAAAGCAAGTGTGCATACGATATTTACAAAAGTCAAACAAAGTCTATTGTAACGTTAACGGGTCGTTCTAATTTATAAAATGTTACAAAAGCTATAACACTGCAAGTCTAATGGCTAAATATTATTTGTTATTCAAAATGTATTGAATTATAATTAAGATTAGAAGTTTTTAGTACCTGCAGTTTCATTAATTAAGTTTATTTCATGTTGGGAACGCGAAGCCAGCTTTCGCAAGATTATTTTGATTCATGTACTAACATGACAATGTACAGTTTTTCTCACTGAAACTTGTAATCAAACGACAATTTATACATGTGCCCTGAGGGGTATTTTCTATAATATACTACAAGCTTTAAGTACAATTTCACCCAAATATCTGTGCAAAATGGTCCCGAACTTGTAGTTAATAGAAATTTGAAAGTAGGACACAATAGTTTTTTATAGTTCATGTTCTTATGAACATTATTTGGATTGATGATCACTCAATTTTTACGTTTCTTGCATTGTCTATCCTACTCTGTTAGGGAGTGTAATATGCTTACAAATATAAGGTAGGTACAGATAAATTATCTAAATATTTTTCAATTTAACTGCGGAGACTCTGTAACCTATTTTTCATTTCTTCAAGTTCTTTATCATCTTCAACTGGTTCTACCTGTTCTTCGTCTTTCGAAGTTGATGCTGCAACTGACCCTGGAGTGTCAGTAACAACTGCAGGAGCAATACCTAATTGTCCTGCCGTTACTTCCCAAAGAATCTGTACAGAGATATAAAAGTGTATGTTTAGATAAACATGGATCGTAATCAGAATTATTCTTACTGTTATTAATAATATTACAAAACGTTCGTACCTTGTCAACCTCTTCATCAGCTTCATCCTCCATTTCTTCAGAGTCCTCGATCGAATCCATAGTCTCATCCAGCATTTCTTCAATAATTCCAGCTTTCATCATTTCTTTTGACATTTCTCTCATCGTTGCAGCGACTTCTGGAATCTTTATTAGGGACTGCATTGCTTGCATTACTTCGGTAGATTTTGCAACAGAACCAGCAACTCGTATAGTAGCTAATTGATTTTTCATTTGCAAGGAAACAGAGTTTAAGTGTGCCTTAGATGTATGTATTTTATTACATGCTTTGCGTGCACGAATTATTTCTTTTGCAAGGATCTTGCAGACATCCTTGTCTCCCTTCTTAGCTGCCTCTTTCAAAGATTGTTTTACCTTTTGCTCCTCCCGCTGAATTGCTGAAAAGTAATGTAACAGTTTTTAATCCTTTTTCAATTATATATTTTGCTAAGGAACAGTATATTATCAAGAACATTTAGATTATGTGTAAAACCATATTTTAAATCAGTATTGTGGGAAATGGATTTTATTTAGAAACGAATACAATATTCTGACTCACCTCTAACCTGTCTGTCTAGCTGATAACCTTCCTTTCGTAATTTGTGGGTCCATTCCTGAACCTACAATATCAACACTGAATTAGTAAATGACACTGTATCATTTTAATAAATTATTTAACAATGTCTCTAACCATCTCCTTTGGGTTCTTCTCCTGGGATTTACCGAAGAGGCCCATTTTGAAAGGTTTAGTTCTGACAGAAACGTCAAAGGCGCACTTGGTTATTCTCGACCCTGCCCAACTCAACTTCACCTAGTTTCTCCATTACGTCATATCTATTGAAAGCGCGTTGATATTGGAACACATCTTATTGGAATCATGTCAAATGAAAAAAACTTCGAAAAGATACTAAAAATTAGTAGAAAATTAGATATCTGATTAATAATGAACAAACATAGTTCTACATCTAACAGAGCCATGTTCGTCGCTAGCGTTATGTCACCTGTCATTATCTCAATTAACATTTTATTGATAAAAAAATACATAATATTAATTCTCCTTCAAATAATTTTGTTTTTCTTTAGATAAAAATATCAGATAACGCTCTCGCTTTCTCGTTTCCTTCGAGTCGCCATCCTGCTTAGAAGTTACGCTCTCGGATTGATTTGTAGAATTGTGTCAATCCTCTCTGAAAGCTTTTTTATTGTTGAGTTCGAGGCGCTCGAATCTGCCGTGGAAAGATAATTCTCGACATACTGAGCTGCCTGGCAGAGGAGAGTACTCGACGGAGACGACTCCACGGACAGGCAGAGGTCCGGGTGAGGTACCGTCACCCCGCTGGAGAGTGGCAAAGGGCTGTAGAGCGGGCAGTGGAGTTTATTACGGTTAAGGGTAGGTTTCCTCGATCCGAGTTGAGGATGTGGTGCTTAACTGTCGCCCGATGCCTGGGGGAAGCGGCCGTGGAGGATCTCGAAAAGTTAGGTATGTACCGATTCGTTAAGGAACATTCTCGATTTCGATTTTATAGCTCTGATTAATTTTGTTACGCTCCCGATCAATTGCTCTCTACTTCCGGCATTTTATTTATCTGACACTTACTCCGACCCTCTCAACCTCAATCTAGCAGCCTGAGCAGCCGCGCATTTCCATAATCGTTCGCTCCCGTTCATGCATCCAGTTGCGTTTGCTGATTTTACGTGACCCCAAAGATCAGCACCTACGGTTGCGTTTTTCGATTTTACGCGTCCCCAAAAATTGACAGGATCCATTAAGCTATCGTCTTTTCTGATAGGTTCCGTCAAAGCTCTCGTTTTCTTCTCTCGATCTTCTCGCCCAGATCATATCGGCTCGCAGTTCTTGGTGAAAAAAGAATTGGCTGGCGCTCGCCTGGCATGCGGATGGATGGACGAAAGGTGGGCGGTTGAAGGTAACGTAGGTTGGCTCTCGGATTTTCGTTATCGGTGTGGAGTTGAGCAAATGCATTACAATATATATTTATATATTTATTAAAATCTTTTAAATATAATACATATTCCATACAGTTTGCAATGACTGCAGTTATTGCTCTCAATTGTGATCCGATAAAAATGCTGGCATTCAACTTATTGAGAATTTTACAAAGTCACATCATTTCCCATAAATACGTTTATAATAATTGGTATAAATAAAAAAAGCCTATGGTATCAGTATATTTACAACAGTATGAAAAATATTGTCTCTGCTAAATGATTAATTAACTTTTATTCTGCGCAGGAATCCTTAGAATAACATCTTTTAACCAATGCAGAATGACTTTTAAAATTTCCATTTTATCTGCTACGTCATTATCGTCTATTTGTTGATACATGTGTTGGCCCTGTTCCTTCTGTTTTTTTTTTATGAATTTTATTCGACCAAGTATCGGATTATCCTTCTGATATCCATACTTGGCTGTCTCCTCGTCTTGAGCCGCATTCGCATCCTCTTCCACGTGCTCCACATTCAGGATTTCCACTTTTTTTTCTTGACCGTCAACTACTGTATATATTTCTGTAGGTCCCATTTCCATAAGATTCTTTAAAGCATTAATAACTATACCAGCCCTTTTACTTTCAGGAGCATCATTAATTGTAATTAAACTTTTCACCAAATTACTAGTTTGATTTCCATCGAAAATTTTATTTCCGTTCGTTTCATTCAAAATTTTTGAAAAATTTTCCTCAATTTCCGTTAAATCTTCTTTCTCTTCATGCTCAATCTCTTTATCGTTGTTAAAAATCGATTTATTATTATCTGCCTCTGTAATAGTTTTTTGAACATTTTTCGCAACGGAATGCTTTGCCAAATCTAAAATTAGATTATATTTTTTGGCAAACTCTTGTACTGGCATTGATGTTAGTGAAGTTGAATGACTCTCTGGAATGATCATTTCATTGTTATTTTGAATTCCTGAAATGACCGCTGGCGTCGATCTGGTGTATCGTGTTTTTGATTTTCCAACTTCATCCTGCACTTTTTCATTGGAATCTCGTTCACCTTCCACAAAGGATTTCTTGCTAAGCTTCCATAAATCTCTCTTCAAGTTCCTACCCTCGTGAGAATTTCTTTTTTCGCTAACAATAGTTCCATCGCGCGGTACGCAGCAGGGACATCTCGTGTTCATAAAATGTTCGCAGACCTTTTCTGAGATCGATAAACCGTACGAGCCGTCATCAAGTTTTTTTATAGTTAAAGGTAGACGCACTCCATCACCGATGTAATATAAATCGGAATTGGTCAATTCAGAAATGTCGTTACCTTGATTCTTGCCACATTTTGGCAACAGTTTACCAAAGTACGTGAGATCGTGATCAGAATTTTGGAAACACGAAGATTTAGTTTCGGACACCATTTCATTATTTTGACTATTGACTGTGGTGTTTTCGATACTATCTTCAGCACCATAATATTTAGTAGTTTTAGTTATTGTTTTTTTAATAGTTTTTGTTATAATCTCGTGAGATTTCGTTGGTATCAATTTTTCATTTCTTCTCGTCTGTTTAAGCATTTTATTTTGATTTGAGGATTCTAGAACGGGAATTCCCATTCGTGTGCGTTTTCCCATTTGAATATTTTTCATGCTTCCCGTATTGCTCTTTGAGGCTCCTAAATATTGTGAAGCAGAATTCTCAAAATTGTGCTTCAAATTCTTCTTGTATGCTTCTCCTTGCGCGTTTTCTAGTTTAGAAGAGTGTTCTTGTGATTCAGCTAGATCGTAATCGTTATTATTAAAAATTGGCGAATTTGATGTACCTAAATTTTCTGCAGTTTCTGCACTGTCATAAGACACGTTATCAAGATCGTTTAACTCTTTACTGTCAATTAACGTTTCCAAATATTTTTCACTCTTTTCCGAGTCCAAATTTGCATATTCTTCGCTTTTTGAGATCTCTTCGTCGCTAATATCTTTTGTCATTTTTGACATGCTAACGTCGCTTACTTCTTCATTGCAATTTAATTTTTCAAAAAATTTCTTATTCCCTCTTCGTTCTGCCAATTCTACATGCTCTTTGCTTCTTGATGTTTTTTCTTCACTAATATCTGGCGCCATTTCCGATTCATCATACTGTTCCGGCTGAATGAACGTTTCTTCGTCCGATGGTGGATTTACAGTAGTTTCAAAAAATGTGCTCTCTTCCTGCTTAGCAGTCAATTTTGAATCATCTTTTACATCACTAAACGTTTCTTCATCCAGTGATGTACTTACAGAAGTTTCATCAAACATACTTTTCTCTTGCGTGTTTTCAAAACTTGAATCGCTCTTTATATTTTTTTCAGATGCACTTGAAATATATTCTTCATTACTGATATCTTCTGTTCCACTTTCATCCGGATTAATATCCATATATTTCTTTTCTGATCCTTCAATCGCATCTTGAGGTTCTGTAAGACCAACAATTCCATCGGAAGTAAATTGCTCCAAATTATTTTCGCTCTGACTTTCAGTATCATCGTCATCATTGATTTTTGAATTAGGTATGATATTCATTGTAGATTCTAAGATAGCTGAACTTGTTTTTGATTTTATCATTTCTTGATTAACTTTTTTATCTTTATCTGGTGTAACAATTTTTCTATTATTTCCAACCATGTATTCATTTGTCTGAATTTTGTTATTGTTGTATTGCAAAGAATTCATTTTTTTCATTGTATCAGTATTTTCATAATAATCGTTGCTGTTTTTTATTATCGTGGAATACCTACAACCATGATCTGATCCTGTCACAGATTCCTTAACCATATCATGACCCAATGGCATGTTGGTCGCCGATTCAGTGTTCCAGTATTGCAAATGATTCTTTTTGTACTCCAAAATTCTGTCATTAGGCGAGTAATATTTTATAGGTGCCTTCTCGATTAAATTATTAATATCTGTAACTTCTGGATTAGTTGATACTTTTCCTATGAATTTTGTAGCCATTGCTGGTGAGTTATTTGATAAGTTTGTACTGTATATTGACGTTACGTCATTGTAGTTTTTAGCTGGTAGTTTTTCTGTCATTCCCAAAACATGTTCAGTATCTTCATTGTCAAATGTTAAATTTGGATATTCAGTGACTGTTGAAATGTCGTCGATGATTTCTTCACTACTTGCTGATACATCTTCAGGAGGCGTATGTGAGATCATTCTATCTGGTGATACATTATTACACTTGCTTATCACAGAAGATGATAAAATTTGGTTAGAATGTGCTGCTTGAGCATTTTCTTGCATTGATTTATCGATCTGAATTTTGTCAAAATTTGAACCTTGTGATGATTTCAAAGAAAAGTCTTCATCACTTGGTAGTTTTTCTGTCATTCCCAAAATATGTTGAGTATGTTCATTATCAAATGCTACATTTGGATATTCAGTGACTGTCGATGTGTCGTCGATGATTTCTTCACTACTTGCTGATACATCTTCAGGAAGCGTATGTGAGATAATTCTATCTGGTGATACATTACTACACTTGCTTATCACAGACGATGATAAAATTTGGTTAGAATGTGCTGGTTGAACAGTTTGCATTGATTTATCAATCTGAATTTTGTCAAAATTCGAGCCTTGTGATGATTTTGAAGAATAATTATTATCACTCGGCACGGAATGTGCTGCTTGAACATTTTCTTCGACAGACTCATTAACTTGAGTATTGTCAACAATTTGAGATTTTACTGATTTCAATGGACTTTCATCATTTGATGCAGATGAAACGCGATGATACTCTTCCTCATTGAATTCTCTTAGCATCTTATAATCTTGAGCTTCTGTAGTGGTTTGAGATTCTTTCCCATCATTGATAATAATGGAATCTGCTGATGAATAGAATGCATCATTAATACCTGGATTCGTACTGGGAACATGGTTGAATATTTTCTTATCATTTAACAATGACTCTTTAGGTATATCGTAATCAGACATACCGACAGTTTGTCCCAAAATTGAAGATTTTTCATCATAATTGTCAGTACTTGTGAGTAACACTACTTTATCATTATTTTCAAAAATTTCCTTTGAATTCAAATTCTCAGGGTCCTCGATTTGAGTTTGAATGTTGTCTGTAGTGGTCCATTTTTCTAATTCACAATTGTTCTCGGTCATTGAAATCTTTGTATTTTCATCTATTGACTGTCCCAAAATAGATGCAGAAGAATCAAATGAATCTCTTAAACTTCCTGTTGCCGATGGCACGTCTGCTTTCATTTCCTTTATAAGATTATCCAGTACTTCTCGAAGTGCAGAATCGTCAATGGACGCCGTGTTTACGTTTGCCTTCCTAAGTGCATTCTTTATAGTTTCCATAATGACGTTTTGCACAACTGGACGATTTGCTGCCTTTGAACCAAGTATTGGTGATGTGACAACGTTCTTGAGAGTTTGTAGAATAATTTTATTGACAGTTTCACTAAAGGGAATTTGAACTCTTTGTTCTGTGGGTACTGTTGGCATCAATGTGACTTGTTCCGTTACCCAATGTCCTCCTTTAAATTCATGTTCTTCCACAGTGATCGGATAATCAGTCGGAAGTGAATTTTCTATTCCTGCAATAACATCTCGTAAGATTGATTTGATGGCGTCGCTTTCTGATCCTAAGATTGATCTGTACTTCGTTTCATACGGACTTTTCGATAAGGTATCTTTTACAATGTCTGTTAACGTGTTTTCTACCTCGGGCAAAGCAAACAAAGTTTTTAACATTGGAGTACTTATAATCTCTGGTAGCAGATCTTCGGAATTACTACTTTCTATTGATTTTGAATTCTTGCTACTTCCGACCATATCGTTTTCTGTATTTGTCGCAAAATTATTAATCACGCTCTTTATTGTTGCTTTCAGATAGTTTTTATCATCGAGCGAATAATCTTGCTTTTGTGTCGTAAACATTTTATCGTTATTTATTACACTGGATTTTGAATTTCCTACCATTGCTGGTTCGATAACTCTATTATCAGATTCTACAATATCTTTGTTATCCTCAGAAGACTTTCCAATTATGGTAATATCTGCTGTTTCTGTATTCGGTGTGACTGGTTTTGAAGCATCATAAGAATCCGTATGTTCTTTTAAAATTTTTTGATTATGAGGTTTTTCAATAATATCAGATGCTGAAGTCAATTCTATATCTTTAGGCAAATTGATTGACGTAATCAATTTTTCTCCAGGTCCATAGATTATAGATTGAATATTTTCAGTGGGAGTCAAATTGACCATATCTGAATTCTGAGTGAAGGATTTCAAAATATCATGAGAATCTGTATTTTTGTCTCTGGTTCCCTCTCCAGAATATTCTCCAACAGTGTCACGTATTAAAGTTGATTCTTGATCCGTGGAAATATCAATTGACGGATTTGAATTTACCTCAATCGCATGAATCGTGGATTTAATTTTTCCCGTGTTCCTTAAATCTAAATCTTTGCTTCCTAAAGTATATGTTTCTGCACTCTGTTCCATAGATCCTTCATGCAGGCTTTGTCCAACAAGATCCTGAAGAGACGTAGAGCTTCCCTCCTCGCCTGTCCCAGTGATAAAACATTTCCTAGAGTGTGGACTAGTTAAATCCACTGATATAGAGGGTGAATATTTTTCACCTGGATCTCTGCTAGAATCTCCTTTTCCATAAAGTGTTTCTGTACTTTCCGCATACGTCACTTCCGTCGCGGAATTCTCCATTTCATCCAAGTGTTTCATAGAGTCTCCGATGTAGCGTATACCGTCGGGTCCATCATTTTCAAATTCTACAGACTGCGAAACATTACTGGTAGAATCTATAAACTTTTCCAAGGAATCCGTATATGGGACATGACCCAAAATATCCTGTGGTTTTCTTTCAATTTGTGAATCATTTATATCAGTGAACTTGGGATTAAATCGATCATTTCCATCATTGATAGAAAGATCGCTGGAACTTGCTGGATCATTTGTATGCATTCGATATGCTTTGTCAAAATTATTATCAACAAATGAATATCCATTTGTTACTTCTATTGTTTTAGAATCATCGGCAGCTGTAGATTTTTTTGAATTATCTACAGATGAAAATCTTTCAGAATCCCATTCTGGTCCAGGAGGCTGGTGCTCTTGTACTCCTTCAGACATTTCCCTTAACATATTACTACAAGCTATATGCTCATTTCTTGTATCTGGACTTAATATTCTTCCAGAATTTTCCCAAATGTTTTTTACTCTTGTATCATAGAAATTTGGATAGTTATTTAAATTATAATTATTGTTAATATATTCGGTATTGTCAAAGTCGTGAGCAGTATAGCCTTTCCCTAATTGATGATTATTTAATTGGTCATTAAAATAATTAATATTTGTATAGTGATGTGAGGGAGTGTGATCATATAAGGGTCGTGATAGTTGATCCTGT
Organism: Trachelus troglodyta; assembly: GCA_030142635.1. Lineage (NCBI taxonomy): Eukaryota > Metazoa > Arthropoda > Insecta > Hymenoptera > Cephidae > Trachelus > Trachelus troglodyta. The sequence goes on along the minus strand of JARQTJ010000520.1, from coordinate 797,808 downwards.
TCGTAATGATCATTGGTCATTTCTAGTGGTCGTTTTATTGTATTTTCTGGATACGTTGAATGTTCTAATAAGGCGGATTCAATTTGTGATAACGATGGAGTTTCAGTGCCAATAACTGCAGGTGGTTGTACGCCATGCTGTATAATTTTTGGCATTTTGTTCATAGCATAATATTTAGGTTGCACGCTATAGTATCTATTACCTGTATAAGGTTCTATATTATCAGCATAATTAGGTTCTCTTGTATCATCCGATATAAGTGGATATTTCAAGTCGTTTTTATCGTCGGATGAATAATCATTATAGTGTTGCATATTATTTTCGGTTGTATAAAACGAATCATCATTTTCATAGGGTGTAACAGGCACCCTACAGGGACTGTCAACAATATGATGTCTTGTGTCGCTATATAAATTTGGTTTTTGTTTTTGACCCAAAAGATACTTTTGTGTTGTATAACCATAAGTGTTATAAGTACCGTAAGTATCATGTGATACAGATTGCTCATTGTATTTCATATTGTTATTAGGAACTGAATTGTCTTCATATTGATAAATATGCGAATTTTGAGAACCTGTATTATCGTAATAATCGGATGTGTTTATATTCGAATTTTTTCCAATTTGATTCTGTTGTACATGATCGTCTTGTATTTTTTGCTTGGAATTATTTTCCACATTATAATTTAAAGTTTTTCCATTGAAATTGTTTTCCGGTGAATATCCAAAATCGGTAGTAACAGCTTCGTAAGATTTGGCTGATCCTGAGAAAATTTTATTCTGAGCTGTTTGGGCTACGAATGGTTGTTCTGAGGTATATCTGACCTGTGTCTCAGGATTTCTAGAATCATACTGATAGTTCGAGTCCACCATCTGTTC
>JARQTJ010000520.1:777468-796052 GCA_030142635.1 Trachelus troglodyta | reverse complement strand
CCATCTGTTCCTGGTTATGATCGGTAGAATATCCAAAATTAGTAGTAGCAGTTTCGTGAGATTCATCGGATCCTGTGTGAATTTTATTCCGAGCTCTTTGAGCTACAAACGGTTGTTCTGAGGTATATTTCAGTTCTGTATCAGGATTTCTAGAATTATACTGATAATTCGAGCCTACGGTCTCTTTATTGTTATGATCGGTAGAATATCCACAATCTGTTGCAACAGTTTCGTAAGACTCATCCGATTCTTTAATAATTTTATTCTGAGCTCTCTGAGCTACAAACGGTTGTTCTGAGGTATATCTGACCTGTGTCTCAGGATTTCTAGAATCATACTGATAGTTCGAGTCCACCATCTGTTCCTGGTTATGATCGGTAGAATATCCAAAATTAGTAGTAGCAGTTTCGTAAGATTCATCGGATCCTGTGAGAATTTTATTCCGAGCTGTCTGAGCTACAAACGGTTGTTCTGAGGTATATTTGAACTGCGTCTCAGGTTTTCTAGAATCATACTGATAGTTCGAGTCCACCATCTGTTCCTGGTAATGATCGATAGAATATCCAAAATTAGTAGTAGCAGTTTCGTGAGATTCATCGGATCCTGTGAGAATTTTATTCCGAGCTCTTTGAGCTACAAACGGTTGTTCTGAGGTATATTTCAGTTCTGTATCAGGATTTCTAGAATCATACTGATAATTCGAGCCTACGTTCTCTTTATTGTTATGATCGGTAGAGTATCCACAATCTGTTGCAACAGTTTCGTAAGATTCATCCGATTCTTTAATAATTTTATTCTGAGCTCTCTGAGCTACAAACGGTTGTTCTGAGGTATATTTGAACTGCGTCTCAGGTTTTCTAGAATCATACTGATAGTTCGACTCCACCATCTGTTCCTGGTTATGATCGGTAGAATATCCAAAATTAGTAGTAGCAGTTTCGTAAGATTCATCGGATCCTGTGAGAGTTTTATTCCGAGCTCTCTGAGCTACAAGCGGTTGTTCTGAGGTATACTTTAGTTGTTTATAAGGATTTCTAGATTGATATTGATAATTTGAGTCTACCGGTTGCATGTCGTTATGATAGCCATAGCTGGCAGATATCGGAGTTGAGGCATAACTCAAAGTACCTCTGTCTGAATAATCTCTTGACAGGTGGCCGTCCTGTGAATCTAATCCAATTTGGTGAACAGCGTCGTTTTTCCACTGGGATAAACTCGTCGCATCCACCACACAAAATTCCCTTCCATAAAGTTTTATACAATCTTCAACGTTTCGATAACTTTTACCAAGTTCAGTCAGACCTATTGACCCAGACTTTTCGTTACCTCGGGGAATCGTCTGCTCAATTCCCACGTATTCATCTTCAATCCTGTGATCGATTGAATCCTGCTGATTTAACATTTTCTTATTACTTTGATTAATGGCATTATTTTCACTGTACGAGGTACCAACGCAATTCTGTTTAAATGGCGTTTGCACCGATGCATGTGGTTTTATTTGTTGACCGACAAACCCATTTCGCTGTACGGCACTGTCAGTTGACGCCATTTTATTCAATTGCTGCCAATTTATGTTACCAGATGGTACTCCGTACTGAATATTCAATGGTTGCCCAGGCAATTGTAAAACCGGTAGATTTTTTATATTTTCAAATTGCTGCTTTTGTATGCCACTTCTGGTATCCACGGGAACTGTCCCACTTTGGGTTTTCAACATACCTGATATAATTTGTGAACCAACTATCGGATTTTGAGATTTTGCCAATACCGAAGGCTGTGAGTATTGCGTGATTACAGGTGATTGTGCGTATTTGTGAAATTGATGATTTTGTTGAATAACCGGTATCGTGTTGATACCATAATTATTTTCTTTAAGAAAAACAGGTCTTGCCTTTTTCCACATAGGATAAGCCTGAAGGACCATTTGTCCAGGGTCATTTCTGCAATTATTATCTTCATAATAATATACAAATTTTTTTGGCTTATTTGGCCTTATACTTCCTGCTCTTTTACCTATCAAAGCCAGAACGTTACATTCTTCCGGTCTGAGATGGCTCTTCACTCTTTTCAGTATTGCATTGTCTTTATTAATTTCACTCTCTTCGTATCTCTGCATCGATTTCGATTTTAAAATATTTTTTAGTATTGCTTTTGGATTTTTTACAGCTGCTATTCGCAGATATGGTTGCTCCTCTTCGTCGAACTCTTCCGAGCTCACTTGGTTATCTTCTCCCATTTGCAAAATTATATTTTTGCTAGGGTCTAGACTCTCTAGACTTTTTGCATTTTTTATAGCATATGACACAACATCGTCTTCCGGTGCTTTATATAATTTTATTTTACGATAAGACGGCAGTCCGCGACATCGTTTTGTTTTGTAATTTTTACGATTCATTTCTTTATCATCATCATCATCTTTATCATCTTTGACGTCACCGTTATTATTTACATCAGCATGAATGGTTTCCATTGGCAATACTAGAGTCATTGATCTTTTGTATCTGCTGTTAGTATCAACTGTATCTTTTGAAACTGCTGAGTCTGCAGGAATCGCTGGAAACCTGTACGATCAAAAGTGTTAGAAAAATATAATGTGTAAGTATTGAGATAGATTGGTAATGTTAGTTTTAATCAATGCATAATATTAATCAAATATTACAGTGCATTGTGCAATAATAAACTATTGCAGAACGTATAAATAATTTTGCAATGGTATTTTATAGATTATTAAACGTTTCTCAAAAATCCTTTGTATTAGAATTGGCAATCGTTCTGTCCGGCAATAATTAATTGTTTCATTACCCTAGTGACGATTATTATTATTTCGCCAATTCATTTTGCACGCTTAACAAAAAAAAATGTATATTTTTGCACGGAATTCGATACTTTGTTTGGGGAAGGTGATATCCTGTGTTACAGCGATGTTGCTGACGTGGACGATTATGGCATATTCACTTTTGAGTTATTTAAGGTATTTCTCGATATTGAATTTTTTACAGAAACTTATCACTTAATAAAAAGACAATTTCTTATTATAATGGATATACGAAGAATTAGGATTAATTACAAAAGTTTTTTATTAGTTTCAACCAATTGATACTTACCAGACATTTCTACCGATCTTGGTTCCGCTATCAGGCAGGTTATCAGTGTCTCCAAAATAACTCGTAGCCAAAAGTAGTCCGACGATTAAAATTATTTTTGACATTTTATCGAACCACCTATTAGTTCATGTTATGATTACTATTCGACTAGTTAGCAGAAGGCATTAGAAAATTTATTCGTTGACAACTTTCACAAGCTTTTAGTATTAAGAAGCACGAGAGCACGATTCAAAAGCACAGATTATTTTCTTTTAAGTATTGTATTTATTTAAATTACTCGCATTTTTCATTTAATAATTTAAATCTCTCGAATTTTCAACTAATTTTTCAAACACGCTCTAGTCCTGTTCTAGTCTGTATGTACGAACGAGAACTGCTCCTAATTAGTACTAAATTTTAACAGACAGCAAAACTCTGATGCGTTGCATATACGTGCCAACCTGCTGTTGCAAAATTGCGCAACTTATATTGCAATATACCATGTTGAAATATAAACATTTTTTAATCGGAAATCCGTCCGATAGATTGAAACTCGTTATTATTTCTTTACCATTCAAGGTTAACCTAGTATCGACGCAGCGTATCTTATGAAATAAGTCATTATATTTCTCAACCAAATTTTGACACGTAATATAATTATATTTCATGGAAAATATTTCACTGAAACATTAACCTGTTACGTGCGATGTAGTGTGAAATAGAATATAAAATACGTAACCCTAATTTGAATTAATTATGACGATTGATTCTTGTTATTTTAAAAAAGTGCAACTGTACATTACGACCGAAGTGCATTTTCTATATACATATATAGATGTACATAATTTGTATATGATGAAAAGTTCATTGGCATCGACTTTACGCTCGCATTTTCCATATCGATAATAAACTTACCGCAGCGTAAATGCACATTTTTGATTCCCTGAAATGAAAAATATTTTTGCGGATGGAGAAACAGGATATGACGTATGATAAATTTTTGTTTATTAATATTCTTTCAACATCATCGTGGGACAACGTGTGCGTACGAATAATATTACAATAGGCTGTTAATGCTTGATGGATATTTGTACATAAATGTATATACGGTATAATAAGAATTTATTATTAATGTTATGTTAATGATTTAAAAGTATAAAAATAAATAATCAAGGAAAACTATTTGATATTATTGTATAATTAATGCCTGTGAAAAATGCGAGCTAATCCAGATATAAAAGCGAAAAACTTGTTAACATGTGTAATGACAGTATTGAAAACATTATGGGTAATTTTTCTTGTCGGAGATAGATTTTCAATAGTTTCGTTTTGCTTATTTTTTAAGGTATCGTTGAATCTGCCCTGAAAATCGTCAATAAAGCTTTCTAAGGAATTCGTCAGATTTCCGGTCTTTTCGAATGTCTTTGTCAGTTCGGTAGCAATTTTTGGAATGACTTCCTCCAAAAAGGATGGTGGTGTAGAATCTTCAAGTACTTCCTCAAAATTAATCGTCTCTTTCGGATCATTATCTTCGGCAGGGCGAATCGTGGATTTGAAAATATTACTTTTTGGATGTTCATACGGTATCACTTTATTTTCGAGAATTTCAATCTTATTAGGATATGTTGAAAAAGTGTTGTCTTTGTTCTTCGTCTTTCCCATTTGTTTCAAATACCAATCTATATTTTTTTGAATTTTTTCAAACTCCTCAGCGTACTCCTTCCGCTTTGCAACGTAATCCTGAAGGTGTTTTGCATTATGCTTAATGTCCATAACTTCCGGCCAAACTTCGTTCATGCCACTGTTATTACTTTCTTCATTTCTAGTAATTTCGTTTTTTATCTCTCGTCGATGTCTGCTTCGTTTTTGACTTTTTACCGGTATCAGCATCAGTAATTCGTACTTGCTGGAGCCAAGTGCGTCATCCAAATCCAAAGAATCAATATCATCGTCGTTACTAATCGATGGTCCATCTTCATCCTGATGAAATCTGACTTGGATTCCATTTGGATATTTTTTGGGTAAATCAACCAAAAGATCTTGATGTTTATTTATGAAGTCCCCGTCGTCGTACATTTTGGCAAAATGATTTTCCGAATTTCTCAAAGATATTCTTCCAGACTGATCCTTGTATTCTTGGCGATGATCTTCGACTTCCTGAGAATCCTTTCTGACGTAACGTGGACTTTTTCCTGTTGGATTCATATCTTTATACATTCTTGGGTCGTATTCCTTGTCCGTATTCATTTTTGTAATATCGTTCCAATTATATTTTCCACTTCGAATAATTTCATTAATTTCATACGGACTTATTGGACGATGCTCGATATTTTTTCTATAGGACACAATTTCAGGGGACAATTCCCTTGGCGATTCTTCTTCAGACCCAACTTCCTGTGAGACATATTTATCGTACTTGGGACTCATGTGTTTTCTGCTGTTACTGTACTCCGTAGATTTAAGATTCTTCTTGGGAACGTATTTCTCCTTGATCTCAACATTTTCTACAGGAACGGCTTTGTAGTGGTCCTCCTCTTTGACCAATTTGAAGAGTCTGTTTTGATCTTCTGCTGAAGATTCACCCGAGTCTTCCTTAAGGCACATATAGTTACATTTTCCACGTTCTACATTTCTTTCTTTTCTTTTCGATAATTTGGACTTTGAAAATAATGGTCGCCATCTCATTGAGGGTTCTTCGCTTGGTCGATCTGAATTGGCCACCAAATATCTTCGTACACGAACGTTACTTTCGTCATTTACGTCTGAATGATTCACAAGCGTCGCTTCGGAATCAACGGGGACGATTCGATTTTCGTATTTTTCGATTTCGGCGATTTCCGCTACTGGGAATGCAGCCTTTTTCACTGTTTCTATAGGATTTTTGTAATTTTCGAGATATCCTTCAGTTTTTAAGGATTCCATTGATTGCAGACGTCGCTTATTCGGATTTAATACTTTTGGAATATGCTCGTCCATAGCTGCAGGATCTGATGATTTATATTTCGATGTTTTTTTAGTTTTTTTATTTTTCTTCGAATTATATTCCAAGGATTCACTTTCTTCGCTATTCTTCGCGGAATTATCCTTATCTACCATGCCAAGAACAAAGGATAATGGACTGTCAGAATTTTTGTACTTCTTCGAAGGTGATTTGCTAGTATTTATATAGTTCTTTTTTTTATATTTTTTCCACGCTTTTCCATCCTCTTCTAAATCATCAAGCGTATCCTCCGTTTCATAATCTTCATCGTGAATTTCCAATTTAGGTTCTCCACCTTTGTACTTTGAAGCATCGATTGCGAGTAATGGACGATTCAGATTTTCTTTGTCATCCTCATCTTGATGATTGTTTTTCCAATATTTATAGTCATTTTTTTCTTCTCTTAAATTTTCTTCCGCATAATGAGGGATTTCGTATAAATCTTGCAAATCATTATGGTCCATTTCTATGTCCGGATGTTCATTCTTATATTGTTTTTTGTTATAGTAATTTTCCAATTCATATGGATTGTTTGTCCAAAGAAAGTTATCGTTACTCTCTTTCAAATAATTATTTTTCTGTTTGGCAGATTTCCTATTATCCTTCAACAAACTTTCTTCGAATATTTTTGGATTCTCAATGCTTTCCACAATAGCGTAATAAGATTTAATTGGTTGGAGGCTATTCTCCAGATTTTCTTCATCGTTCAATTCTTGTTGCAGTGTTTTCTTTGAATTTTCAAAATTATTATCTGTTCCCAATAGATCCGCGTAATGTATTATTTTTGGATCTTGAAAAGTATGAAGACGATTCTCAACGCTTATTCTTTGCTTTCTAGGGTCTGGCAGAGATCTCATTATTTCAACTTCCGGTATATATCTTCTTTCCTGGATGTTTGCCTCGGCATTTTCTGCTCTTATAGAACTGTAATCTATCGGCTTGTACATCATTATATAAGCGAGTTTTTCTTTATCCGCAACGTCTTGAAGATCCTTATGATTCTTCATTTCTTCCCATATTTCTCTCCTCTTAAGATTCCTTTCCACTTCGCTGTCGCACTTGCTTAAAGCTTCCAAAAGCTCCTCGCGATATTGCTGCAAAATCTTAGCTCTTTTCGCCCTCAATTTTTCTTTCAACTTTTCCAATTTTTCCGATCGTTTCCTTTGGTACTCTTGATACTTTGCATTTTCCGTCGACTTCAATTTTGCAGTCTCCATAACCTTCCTTACTTCCATTTTTTTCGTCTCACTTTCCTTTCTCAAATTTGTCAAAGTTTCCGATTTCGCTGCGACTTTAGTCTCGTATGCTTTTGCCAAATCTTCAAAACTTGTAAGGGTCTTCGGCTTTTCTTTGGTGCTATCATTTTGGGCAACGACATTATTCGTGTTTACATTTGTTGAACCCACCAGTTCTACTTTTTGTGACGAAGACTGGTTAATCTCGGCAACAGATTCTGCCTGTTTTTCGTTTATTTCAACTTGCGGTCCATTACCAATTGATTCTTCTGCCATTTTCCTAGGAGCACGATTCTGTTCAATATTAATATCTTCATCTGATTTCATTTCTGAAATCAGTTTCGCTGTTGTGTCAGATGGGAATTTCTCATCAACTTTTGATACTTCCTCTTGATTGATCTGTCTTTCCATTTTTACTATTTCTGTTCCAGTTTCTCTTTTTGCTTCAATGACTTTATTGCCCTCGTTCTGATCTTGTATATTTGACGGGTATTTAGTATTTTCGTTGTTATCGGTGTGTTCTGTGTTATCGATGGTGATATCGTTGACTACGGGTATTACTCTAGGATTCGGAATAGAGTGAGATTCCGTTAAGTGCTCAGATACTTCAGGCATTCGAACCATCTCCAACGTTGAAGTCTTTTCAGACGCTCCTGCCTCTCCTTGCAAATTTGTTTCCATTTCCTTATACTCTTCTTCAGATTTTTTACGAAAGGTACTCCCTACTTCCGGCTTTTCTACGATTTCAACTCTACGATCTTTGCTCTGTCCAGTGCTGATTACACTGGGATTTTCATTTAAATTGTCCGTCACTGCGGACTCGGAATATTTATTCAACCGTTCAATTTGTTCAGCTGGAATCTCCTGTGTTAGTGGAGCTGGTTCTTGATGGGTTTCTTGAATTATTCCAACTATTGGTTTTTCTTCAGTAACTAGCGGACTTACTGAAAGGATTTCTTCAGCATCCTGCATTCTTGGGGACGCTTGAGCGACTTTCGCCGTTCTTGAATTTAAGTCCATTCCTTTTGTATCTTCGTCTTCCTTAGATTCAATTATTTCTACATTGTTCTGCTGCGTGGAATTGGTTTCTGGGGTTATGAGTTTTTCTGAGCTTTTAGCATTTCCAGCACTGTATAGATTTGGGGGTTCTTCGAGATCGCGCCTTTTTCGCTCATTTTTGGATTCGTAATGTTTACATTGATCAGCCCATCTGCCACCTCGAATTACTCTGCATTGACAATCCTTTAAATTGTCATCGTCTTGATTGATCATTTCGTTATTGAAGATAGAATCGAGATCACTAATTTTTCTTCTAGTTCTTCTTCTCTTTTGCTTTTCTTCTGTGCTTTCCTCATCATAGATTGGTTCCTCCTCGGATTCTTCAGCATTTCTGAATTGCATAGATCCGAAATCTTCGTCTTCCTCTTCCTCTTCAGATTCTTCGACCTTCACTTTTTTCTTACTGGTAACCTGATCTTTATTATTCCTATGCGAGGAAAGTTCTTTTCCATTTTTAATATTTTTTTTTAATGAGGATTTTAATTTTTGCTTTCGTTTGCCCAATTTCTCTCCAGAGAAATCTACTTCAGGCTCGTCATTTATTACTTCGGAATTATCATAATATTTAAGGAGCTTTTTCACTGTTGTTTCTTTTGCCCGTTTATCCATATTTTCGTCCAGATGATTCTCTTTCACTATCTCTTCAGCAACTTTGTCGGTAGCTTGGATTTTCGTATCGTCCATTCCTCCGAATCCTTTCTGCAGAGATTCAGCTTCCCACAATTCGCCATAATCCTTTAATTTTTCATTAATACGTATCATGGGCATCTTTACGTTTTCGAAAAATTCATTTGGTGCATGATCGAGTCCATCGGTACCATCGTCTACCCAAGTGTCATCCGGTTCAGCAGTTTTTCTAGAGGGAGTTTTGGTCGTAGACTTCATTCTCTTCTTCGACTTCTTGAGAGATTTTTGATCAGCCGCTATATCATCGTCATCCTGAATATAGTCATAATCATTTTCAATTTCCTCCGATGAAGTCCCAGTGTTGAGGAAAACATCGCCACGAGGAAAATTTGCCGAAGGTTCTCGTTGCTGAAATCCAAAGAAATTATTCTCAATACTGTCAATATTCTTGGGATCAAAAATACCGGCTTGAACTTCTTTTCTAGTCAGGGCATCCTCCTTCTCCTTCTTTCGATTTCTTCTTTCCATTCTACGTTCCTTCGCTTCTTCATTTTTTGACCTTTTTTTGAAAATGCTATCCCGTCTCAGTCCTAAAGGATCCTCCCCAAATAATTTATCCAAATCTCTTTTGAATCTTTCATTTTTATATTCGTCTTTCGTTTCCCTTATCTCCTCAGGATTATAAGGTGCATCCTTCTCAGGTCGTTCCTTATTGGGACTATCAGCACTCAATAATTGTAAAATAGCGCTTAATTCGTTTTCAATCATGAATTTTGGAAGGATCATTCTTTTAGTCTTTTCCGATTTTTGCAATTCGTCCTCGAGAATGTCTTCGTCATTATCTGAATTAGCAACTATCAAATCGGATATTGGATCATTAGAATGTTCCTTCTTCAGTGTCTCAATTTGTGCATTAGCTTTCGTTTTGTCGAGACTCTTCATGGCTTGTTCTACTTTGGATATGAGCTTGAGTGCTTCAAGTGCTTTTTGAGTATCTACGTCCTTCGAATCTTCTTCTATTTTTGAATTAATTTTTTTCTCTTCAAGGTCCAAATCCATTTCTTCCTGAACTTTCTTTCGATTCTCATATTCGTTCAATCGATTTTTATATTCTTCTAATTTAGCCCTTATTTCTTCACCGGAGTCATGTCTTCCGCCTGCTTTCAACTGAACAATCGAAGTTTCATCTTCAACCGTATTATCCTTCTCATTACTCTCATCATACATTAAGAGTCCTACGCGTCCCTTTAAATTAAGAGATTTTCTTTCCTCGTTATTATTATCCCTTCTCTTAAGTAATTTTTCAAGTTTTTCAAATTCCTTCTTGGCATCGATTTTTCGAATTTTTCTCTCATCCTCTTCCTCCTCGCTGTGTCGATGCTTTCGTTTCTTCTTCTTTTGCTTTATCAAACTTTTCCTTTCTTCTGTTGAATCCGCATACAAATCCTGCTCATCCTCGTCCTCGTGACCAGCATCCTCCTCGAGCTCAGCCTCCTCAAGCCTCTTCGTCAGTTTCTTGAGCAACATTTTATCGACGCTGTCATCCTCGTGATTCATACAAGACTTGAGCTAAAAATAAAAATAAGATTTAACCGGAAATGGTCACTCGCCGCAATGCTGTATTAAAATTTCACATTTAAATGTCTAAGTAGCTCTGTAGGTTCTGCAAGATGAAATTCTACAGCTGAGCAACCATTAACATTTAATCAGAGATTAACGCGTTATACAGGCGGTTTTATTGCGTGGTGAGGATTGTGTCAGGAAAGTTCTAACCTTCAGACCAGGAACAACCCAGAAACCTATCCCTCCTGATGGAAGTTTCAGGAGCATTCCTTTGCTACTGGGTACAACCACGGGATTTAGTTCAGGCAAGTCCTTTTCATTAACAAGATTCAGTGATTCGTTATTCAGTAGTACAGTCCTAAAAAATATATGTGATTTTAAAATCGTATTATATATATACGTATATCAAATAATTCGAATAAATTATAAAAAAATTATTTTCGTTTTATCATGTAATTTCAAGATCCACATCATCCATTTTGAGATAATATTTATGCGTCACTCATACTCACTCAGCAAACATTCTATTCGAATTGTCATATCCTGGCATCAGTATGTACTTGTGCATCGTCTTAATCTTCAGGCCCTTTAGGCTAGCCACTACCTTACCAGGTGTCAAGTTCAAGCCGAAGATGGTTAACGAGCCTTTTTCGTACCTTGAAGAAGGTCTGGTACATTGACAATAAAAGTGAACATGTGTCTTATTTCCTGATGTCACTTTCAGGTCCAGAACTTCACGGCCCACCAGAGTCTTGTGAAGTAAGGATACCCAGTAGTCCTGAATTACATTCAGAAAGCCAGTCAACCAATTTTCTTTGAAGTTAGTAAATTTACAATGTAATCACTTAAGAGACCGAAAAGTGGGCAGAGGAGAAGGAAATCGTCAAAAGGATTGAAGACTTAATCATTTCCTCATGTACTTCTCAAGATCTTTGTACACGAGTATAATTACGTCGGAGTTCTCAGGCGTATGCTGCGTGAATGATATATGCTAAAATACTTACTGGAGTTGGATGAAACAAGTTTGACGTATCAGGCTGCCTCATAACAACTTGAATTCCAAGTTTAGCAGCATTTCCGAGTCTTCTGGCCCAAACGAGGGCACCCAAAAATTGTTTCTTGCATTCTTCAGATTTTGACTCGGCTGTAGGTAATACAAAAAAAATAAATAACAAAATAAAAAATATATCGAACAATCCGACTGACCTATCCAAAGTGGCTTCTTTGCAATGGAACGACCAACAACTTTATAAAGAGCGTCTCTTTCCGCAGCGAGATTATCTTGCAAAAGAGAGACACCATCAGAGTCCAAACTGATACCAGCTAAATCTCTGAAATAATTGAATTCTTAGTGCTCATCCTTCGAATAGAAATTATTTTACAGTTGCCATGCCGAAACTCACGGATGCCAGGTTATTGCAGAGAGCGCTGGTCCTGCCGAGTTCAGATAATCCTGAAGATATTGCAGTTGCTGTTTGCTCTTGAAACTGACTATATCTGGTCCAGCTATCAGACTACTTGAATACCTTGGAAAAGCGTCAAGCATATTTCGCAAGCGTAACACATCCTTTCCAAGATCATTTCCAGGTATGTCACATCGCGTTTGACACTCTAAAATAACACAAGACCCAGAATTGTAAAATTATTATTAATTTCAGATAAAAAGCTGGTTCAACGCCGATACAAATAGGTCTGCGTTTGATGTACCATAGCCCAATTGCCAGCTCATGTTGTATCCCATGTGATCACTGAAGGAGATGAGATCCAGGGCGTTTCTAGGATCCCAAGTTGGAGGGTGAGGACCATTGTTAGTTTGTTGGGGTGCAATGCACGCTATCACCTCAAGTCCCGCCTTCTCAGCCCACTGCTGTACCAGAACCCAATGCGCCTCTGAAACCGGAGTAATTGCCTCGTAAAGCGGCCTAATTACTCTAAGAAAGTCTTAAAGCTGTGAATGTTCTCGAAGGACTTCCTTTGAATAGATAATTATTTAATAAGGCAAATTGTTGCCAATCTATAAAACTCTATGAAGGTTCAACGGCTAGAAATATTTGGTATCAAAAAGTTCATCACTCGCCAATTTCTACATGTGGTCCCCCTTTAGTAAAAATGCAATGGTCCTATGTCTGTGCTTCAGTTTCAATGATTTGGGCACTTAAGAGATAATTCTAACTGCTGCAATTAAAGGGACGATTACTATCCAATGGAAGATTGTGTATGACGAAGACATTCGCCATACCGGATGGTGAAAGTTATTTCATTGTTACAGCATCATAGCGCACATTACCTACATGCATGCAATACTGGATGGATAATGGAAACATCTTGTCGTAACTTTAATGACCTCGTAAATATTTGATGGAACGAGAAGAGCGCACATCATTGGATATCTGGCACGGAGCAAATAGAAATCTTATGTCGCCTGCGGAAACGCTTCGGGTTCGTGTGAAATTGAAATATTTTTACCCTAGACTCTAGTCGATGACAATGCTCCCTGGATGTGTTTCTAAAAGGTGGAATGCTTGCGAGGCTCTGTCAAAAGTTAATCGAAATTCAAGCGAGCTTATATCTGTGTTAACCTATTCTAAAGCTTCTTCGAGGTTCACCTAGCTGTACCTTGTTTTTCAATGTAGACGCACAGAAACCGCACGTCGTTTCAGACTCGTTCGAGTAATTAGGGTGAGTAGTAATCTAGGAGAAATTCCAGGTACAAATAGAAGTTATTCGTTAAGGGGTTGGTGTAGGGTGAAACGTGAAGTGGAACGGACTGAACCTTCTCTGTAACGTTACTCGCTTAGTATAGTATATCTTTAGATTAAGCATTGTTTAGTTTAATCCAATGTGGTAGCACAGTGGCTTGGGTAAGTAACGCTTCAGCATAGCCAGGAAAATTAGCACAGCCTGGGGCACCTATTTCCGGCAATGAACGTGCATTATTATGTCCGCCGGATGAAATTTGGTACCGTGAATTAGAAGTGGAGAAGCGCGGGGAGTTAGTTGTTTCTCAGATTTAAAGGATATCCGGAAAATCTAAGCTAATCTAGAATCCCTAATTAAAATTGACTTTACTACAGTAACGTGTTTGTGTATATTACTGGCGTGACGTTCGAAAACAGTTGTGAATCCTGTAGTCATATGTATTAAGTAAAATTGTATGAGAGAAGTGACAATTATAAATTAGATAATAAGAATGCGAACCATGTTTATAGATATCTATTCTGGCGTCAAGTCGGAGATTGAGTTTCTCATTACCTGTTTTTCCTCTTTTGTTCTTACCAGAAAATGTGAAGTCTGGATCGCTCTTAGCATCCTGAGGAAAGAGGGCTCGCTCAAACGTGTATGAATTGCTTTGCGATCCGCCAAGGCGGACGTAAGCTGGTGAAAGTCCTCTTGCCATATTGGTGCTCCTTTCCGTACTCGAGCTGGAACATCCGGATCCTCTGGATTTTCTCGATTTCGCAATTTTTTTTTTTTAATTTCACGTCTCTTTACGAGATGGGAAGGAATTCAGGCGATATGCACAGGGTGCTATGTATATTGCGTCATTTCAATGGGTACGATTTAATTTCAATGCGACTTGATAGGGAAATGACTTCCGGCAAATGAGATTCTACATATCGAGAAAGGCTATGGCTATCCGCTATGTTGTTTTAATTGATGAAATTTTTTCTTTTTTATTAAAAAATTAAAAAATCTTTATCATATTTACGGCTAATTCATTGTTACTTACGTGAGTACGTCCCCGGTAAGTAGTACAGCTGGATCCAGAGTTATGCTGAGGAATTTCTCGCTGATTATTGCTATAGGCTTTTTCACGTTCACCGTAAGAATGGTATCGTCGGCTACGATGATTCTCGTCAGGAACGTAAGAACCAGCGCGACTAGTACACATGGATTCTCCATGCTTGCCATTTTTATTAGCTATTATATTTTTAACGCTCTTCTCTTATCCTACAAGCACTTCAGATATCCCATATTATGAAGAAAACCCCAGTATACGCTGTATACGTTGCGTTTAACTTTTGCCGGACAAAGTATAAAAATTCTACTAAAACGTTCCCGACCCTGACGTCCTCACGGATTGAGAATCTTGATTGCACTGCTCAATGATCTTTGGCAAAGAAAATGACGCCCAACTCGGCGCACGAAATATGTTTGTCGATCTAAGCAATTCTGACATTGGTATTTTAGACTGTTGCGTAAGGCACAATCGGTATCTAGGTTGGCGACTCGCGTGTAATTTGCAGACTCGACGAAACAAACATGGAAGCTATGCAGTTTCTGAAATTATTATTCTTGCTGAATAGTTTTGGCGTGAAAAGAAACAATTTGCAAATTTAAGGAAGGAATTTTGGGACGTCGTTAAATCAAGTACAACATGCGTTTTGGTAACATGATCGATTTATTTCTTTTTTTTTTATTATGCTTTTTTCCCTCACGTTTCAATGGTTAGAACTAAATAACATAAATGCATATTTTTTGTTATTTTCCTTTTTATTTATTATTACTCGTAATATTACTATAGTAATAAGAGCTATAACGGTGTGGCGCGCCCCTGCAGTGGCTTTTTACTTTTTCGTCATTTTCCTTTTTTATTTTTACTCTCTCACTCTCTCTTTCCCTCTCACTCGTTCTCTTGCTCTCTCTTCTAATAATTCTGACTCTCACTCCCCCTATTTATTTATCTCGAAGGAGAAGAGTCTGACAACGGAAATACTTTGTGGGTTAAATAAAACCTAGACGGGAAAAAAGCTCGATTACCGTCTATCATGAATACGCTCGATTTAATCTGACGATCGATAAAAGTAATAATTACAAAAGAAATTTTTTTCTTTTTTTCTTTTTTAATTTGTTAATATTCATTCCTAAAGTATAAGTGGACTGCGGGTATTGACGGAAACACCCGAAGCGCACGTATCCTTCCGAATTCAAAGTTGTCTGACGAACCAACAAGAAGGCGCGTATCCACTTGATGTATTTTACAGTTTGTAAAGGAAGAAAACAAAAAAAACGAGGATGAATACAAAGTGGAAACCATGCCCAGGGGCGTGTCTTGTGTTTTTGGCACCCCTCTACGCAGGGCACTTCTACGAAACCGTGTCGATGTGTATTCGTGTGTGTAATCGTGTGTGCGCGCGTGTGGTTATGTGTGCCATGTTATAGTGTCGACCCTTACAATCTAGATTATTTCATTTTTATATCAATATATATATATATAATATATATATATATCTAACAACAATATAATATTATCATCATCGTCATCTTCATCGTCATTTTTAAATGTTACATAATATTATGTTCAACAACAAACTCGTTCTTGCTTTTTTTCCTGACCCAATAATTTTTAGCCACTACGCACGCTACTTTATACAAGGGTTTTCCATTTTGTTATTCACTATTTTTTTCTCTTTAATAGTTTTTTTTTTACGTCGCTCTTTGTATTTATCCTTTCTCTCGCATTATTTTCTCTCTCTTTTATTTTTTTAATATCTTCGCTTTCTTGGTTCAAACCTTTGTCTCTGTCTCTTTGCAATTTAATTATGTTTGTTTCCCCCTAACTCCTGAGCAAGTTTCGTGCGATTTTTGGGCACAAGAGAAACGATAAAGATTTCTCTGAGCTTTTGGGTGCTTACTAACTTTATTCGCGAATATTCATCTGGTTTTCATGTTTTTTGGCTTTTTGGGTCCACGACCAGTCTAATTATTATTCGATAGCTCGGACAGTTTCCGATCGTCAGCGATACTGCGACCTGGTAATAATTTCATGCGAACTTCAAACTCCCTTCAATAACCTTAAACTCCTGTCGCAATTTCGCGACGATCGAGCTTTCTGCATGGAATGTTACGTGATCAGTCGTGTGTCGTGACGTGTTTCGCGATAAACAACCTTAAGCTATTGGTTTTTATTTTCATCACTCACGATTTTTTTTTCTTTATCGTCTTACTCCCTTTTTTTCTTTAAAGGCTTGATAATAACATTATAGGCATCGACAGTATTGCTTCTTGTTTATCGAATATCCGATCTGCTGACTGAAATTTTCGCAATACGAACGGGCGTCTCGAAGAAATTCGTAAGAATAACGTCAGCGGTTGGATATGCAGGCGGATGCACAAACGCTTGACAGACCATCAGCCATATGTAGAATTGCAAATTTCCTAAAAATCGCACAAGTCCGCTCAAGGACGATGGTACGCGAATTTGTTTGACCAAATGGCAATCGAAAAAAAAAATAACAATTTTTTAAATCATTGCCAATCATACGTATGCTTTCCCTCCATTGATTATCACTTAATTTTTGAGTTTTCGTTCCTTTTTGGTTTTTCATTTTTTTTTTTTTTTCTTTTAATTTAGCACTCTCACGTACAAAGCTAAAGCCTAATTATTTTATCTCACGATTTCAATATCTCTCGCTTATTCACTAACTTTCTTCATCGTACCTTTCGCTACTGTATGTATATATATATATATATTTATGTATAATATTTATAATAATAATAATAATAATAATAATAATCACCATCATCACCATCATAATCATAATTGTCGTAATAATAATGTCAATAATGTTAAGTATCATTATTACTTCATAATGCGTTGTGTCGTTGTCTCTGAATAGTCATTTTGGTTACGAGTGACGCCCTAGATATTCCACCTGCTCGAAAGATCCTCTCGTCAATACTTGTTGCCGCCATATTTTCTCTTGCTTTTTTTTTCGTTTATTCCTCACATCCTCGTCAAACACCGTCAAAATGGAATCCCTCTCTAGCCGGAAGAATCATGTTTGCGGTGCAGTTGGATTTCCTTTTTTTCATAATTTTCCCCATTTTCATCATTAATTAACGTTCGCTCAAAGGATAATATTACGCACGCAATTAAACACGGGTGTAGTTATAATAGGTACTATGTACATAGAAAAATTCGTGTTCTTTTTTTTTACTATTATAAGGTATTCCCTTCCTTATCTCTTTTTCTCAATTTTTCTTTTGCTTTCGGCGCATTCAAAAGGTAACACCTGGCCATTCTTGCCCCCCCCTCTGTTATCTCTGATCTAACAATACTTTTATCAATGAATTATATAGATTTCTAAGATCGATTAATAAAATGTTTTTCATTTTTATATTTTATACGTCACGTCCGGCTTAGAATTAGTCATGTGTAGCGCCGCCTTGAAACGCGCTGTTATTTTATCTCTATTTTTCTCTATTTCCTTTATTGTTTTTCATTTCCCCCTTTCGCCTTTTCCTTCTCACGTCCGACGAAAATTTCGTACAACGTCACGTGGACACGAACGAGAATGATTTTGCTCGAATGATAAATGGGTCGAGATTCTCGTGAAAGGAGAGAAAGAAATAAGGGAATTATGGTAAAAGTGAAAAGTTGGGGAGGAAATAAAATTGTAGGACGTGGAGAGAGGACATGGGGGACGAGATTGAGGGAAAAGGTCGCGCTTACAGGGGGAATCGACTTTTTTTACGACGAATCGTGAAATAAAAGAAAATTCGCGAAGAGCATTGCGCAACGTGACGTGTTCGATGTTCCCTGCCGTTGATAATGGCAGTCGGGATTTGATTTTATTGGCGTCAAGACGGACCTACAGAGGGGGGATGGTGTATTTTATTCTTTTAAATTGGAATCTACGAAACACATTAAGTACGTGCAAGGTGTATATTCTCTCTCTCTCTCTCTCTCTCTCTCTCTCTCTCTCTCTCGCTCGCTCATTCTCTATCTTTCTCTCTCTCTTACTTTTTTTTGTTGATATCACGTGCCACGTTGCCGCTCAACGGCTTAGGGTGGCTTAGATAAAGAATTGAGAAAAGCTTCTCGGTCGTGGACATGGTAGGAGAAATGTTCGTCAGTTCAGGTCTGTGGTTCAAGTCGTCGATAAAGAAAATTTTGACTGGCTCGACTCTGCTTCTACTCCATGGTTTAAAGGGGCATAAAGCGACGTCGAAGTGATTTTACTTTATCTATTTTTTTTGGGGGGGGGGGGGGGGGGGGGGGGGGGGGGGGGGGGGGGGGGGGGGGGGGGGGGG
>JARQTJ010000520.1:766807-777458 GCA_030142635.1 Trachelus troglodyta | reverse complement strand
TATTTTACTTTTTATATTTTTTTTGCACCCCCCCCCCCCCCCCCCAAGAAGATCAAAGATGGACTCTACAAGATGAATCCACAGAATTCGATACGATTGGAATCTAGAGATAAGATTCAGTCGTTTCCGATCGATCGAGAATTGATTTCTGAATGGTGGCAATTGAAAGCCGATATAACAATCGAATAGATATATTCGACAAAACGTCCACCGGAAAGCTATCTTGGATAGAAAGTATAGCAAGTAATTAATCTTCAATTTTTTTTTTACACGAGAAGGTATAATAAGACCAATACTACAGAGCGTACCTTAGATGCTTGATCAGTAACAATCAATATGATCCAATTAAATTAAATTTTCATTAGGTCGAATCAGATCGGTTCTTTTTATAAGCTGATTACGTTATCGTCACACAGATGGAATTACTGTATTAGTTTCATTAGAATATTGAGTATCAAATGCGTTACTTTCCATCTAATGTGAAGGAGATTCTCTTCAGTTGCGCATGCGCTCTAACAGTTATTTAACAGTACATCTATTTCCGTATAAATCTGTATTTTTGTCTTCATTTTTTTTGTTTCATGTGTATAACGTTCAAACGTCCATTTTTTACTGTGTCGCGGGCTAGTGCGTACTGAACGAGAATTGCAAAAGACGTAGTATCATTTAGCATGTAAAAGATTCGTATAGGTTATATAACGTGTTTTAGTAGACGAATGTGTTTGCACCCAAATTCCACGGCTTTGTGATTCCGATAGTAAAGAGAGGGAAGGAATAAAAAAGAAAATTAGAGGAAACTAAAGGAAATCGAAAACTGAAGAAAAAAAAACTTTAGAAATGGGATACTGGGTAACGGTGAAACGTACAAAGCGAAAGAGTGATAAATTTTCTTTAAAATATTCTTGGAACAGGTATAAATTTTTCTACCATGACGTATTTCGTAATGCGTGTCGATAATAGCGTATATCATTAATTTACGTTGAATATCGAGAAACAACAACAACACACGACATTAACCAGCAGTAACAGTAGCAGCAACATGGCATTGCATTTATCTATGCACGTTATGTAACAGACACACACGCATTATGTATGAATATCTAGGCGAACGCGCTTTTAGGGTATACGTTTTATTTATACGTAGTTACAGACGAGATAGTCACTTTACTGACTTAGCTAATAAGATTAGAACGAAGAGAAAATTTTTATTTCAACTTTTTTTTTGTTCTCGTTAAGGGGAAACTTCGAAATTTAGATAAATACGTTCATCGAGCTTTCGCAACAGGATATCATTTCTTCGTATACGTACGTTAAGATCGTCGCTATCCGCTTAATATATTTTTGTTTGTTATTTCGAAAATATTTTTATCTCGTCTTATAAAGACTGTTTTTTTGTAATAGTTTCACATGCTTGGTGTTAACTTGAATTTCATTATTTTTAAGGGTAGCGAGGTCACTTGGATCGTACGTAGCATAGGTGGTCGGGTCTCTTAACGTCACACTCACAATAGATATAGTTGAAGATGACATTTTATCTAAATTTATCTGCGTTACACACGTAGAATAATAGTACAGAACAGTAATCGTAGGCTAGATAGATTAGTAACATGCATCGTAGAAACATCGAGGGTTGTGAGATTAGTGGGAGTTAGAAGGATTATGTAAGTTATAGTAAGTAAGTATAGTATGTATAGTATAGTATAGATAAGATATAAACGAAGTTTAATAGAAGTTCCTGGGGAAATAAGGTACCGCAAGGTGCGATTAATACTAGAAATTATTATTTCCCATAAGTACAGACCGTTCCGAGATAGTCGGAAGCCATCTTGGTTTTTATTACGTAAAAACCTGACGTTTTTTTTAAAAATATTTTCATAATATCAAGAACGGATTATAAGCGGATTTGAATAAAGATTTTTCTTGTCTTTCTTTTCTTTTTTTTTTAATTAAGCAATTTATGAAAAATCATTAATTTCGTTTCTGGAAAATAGGCACCGACTATCGTGGATCGGTTATATAGCGTTCATCCTCTTTACTTCATATATAAGTATATAGTAATATGATGAGATCGATATATATGATATATCCGAGAAAAAAGAATGCGATCTTTCGTCTAATTAAATATATATTCTCGGGTTAATTAAGTAATTGACTTCAAGTATATCATTTCAGACAATTCAATTGTTTTGTATGTAACGTCGTGGAACGAGAAATAGGGGATACACGGGTAAACGATTTATAAGGGATGATCGTTAAGATGTAAAAGATTGGAATTGGGGTAGAGGGGATTACGGAATAGTCTAACAGACTTTCCAGGGACGTTTAAAGCGTCTTCATCTAAACATCTTATCATAGAAAAATTGATCATATAGAGAGAAATAACGCGACTCGACTTACATATTTTACGAAAATTATCGATTATTTATTTTCATGATATTTACGTTAAACATGATGAAACTTAATCAGATCAATTCAATAGATTCGTAATTAAAGTTGGGCCAATAAATTTTATAATAAAATATTACTCCTTTTTTTCTCCGGTTTCATGAATATGCATATAATATTAATAATGTCACGTGAAATACGTGAGAAATGTTCTTTTCGACCAAATAACTCTCGTAAAAATTAAGTCGAGCTCACACGACAAGAGAAGCCGCAACGTAGTAGATCAGCCAACAATGACAGGCAGACAAACATACAGACGTGTACAAGATTTAAAGACGTATAGACAGAGAGACATGCAACATTAATACACGAGAGAGTTAATAGCATTTCTTATGCACACCATGATGATACGTAAAGACTGTTTCTTAGATTCTATATGTAGGGTGTTCGAATAAATTTGTATTTGGTATTGGCATTAATGTCTACCCTAGAAAATTAAGAAAAGTATTTCCTTGATTTTATAAGGAGAGACAATAGTACTGTATGGTCTAGATCGTTTTTGAACACCCTGTATATCTTGTAGTCGATTCTCAGGGTTTTTGTGTTTGTTGCTATCGCGATTCGGCGGGTAATCGCGAGATCGTTCCCACGTTAGTACTTAGACGTTATCAATACGTACGTCAACGTTTGTTAGAATTTTTCGAAGTGTATCCTTACATGATATTAAGTATGAACGTTACTTGTCGAAAAATCCGTTTTTGATATTACTGTATAATTAGATAATTGCGAGCATAATTGATTTTTTTTTATTGTACAAATTGGCATGGTGCTTGATCGACAATGGTAAATTGGTAAAATGATTTTATTTTCGAATTTTACGGTATTCAGACCAAAGCCGGATATACGTATGTTGAATCGGAAGTTTATTGTAGGAGTCGTCAGATTCGTACTTTTGATTTACAAAGGCGAGCAAACAGCAAATTCATCGAGATACAAAGTAACAGGCGAGATACTTTCAAGATCGTGGGAACGGAAGATTTATTGATTTTATATTTTTGAATTTTTCTTTATTTTCAAAATCGACTGATAATCAGGTAACATCCGTTTCCGCGATCCAGTCGTACTCTGACAGAGTGCGCATTAACATCGAGAGAAATTTTGGAGAACGGTAAGCGATAAAATCGGCGAGCTTTGCCGATTTCGCGAACTTTATGCACATCGACGACATTGCAAATGGCGACAGACACATTTTTGTATAGAGAATAGACACGCTAGTGGTATGAAAATTATAAAAAAATAAATAAATAGAAGTGAATACTTCTATCAGAAAGTGAGCATTACGTCACGGAATTTGGATTACTGAAGGGTCGCAATTTTTAAGTGGAAATTCGAAGATTCATATTCGCGAACCGAAACCGTTTTTCGGACGATCGGAAAGCAAACGCGAAGTGAGAGAAGAATCTCGTATTATTTCTTTTTAGCAAAGAAAGTGTTTTTTCCCGCGAACATGTAAAATTTTCTAAAAGTTGGGTGGACTGTGTGTGCGTGTGGGTAAGGTGCAGATTTTGAAAGAGGAATTTTCTAGGTATTACGGGAGAGTTTGTCAAATCGTACAAATTTCGAGTTGGGTTTTTGAGGACATCGAAAATAAAAAAATACATTTTTTTTTCTTATTCATCGTCCATACAAAAACGGCTTAACACATTTAATTCTTTCCACCCTTTTTTTTCCTTTCATCTTCCCCACTTCCGTCTTCTGTTTACTTATTATTATGTTCTCTCTCTCGCTCTCTCACTCTGTCACTCCATCTCATTCTTTCCTGCTCTCTTCCTTTGCTTTTGTACACACGCAATATACTACTATCGCTTATTCGTCTTTGATACACATTTTAAGATTATTTCGATCGCCACATACGTCACTCGTACGCACGTCTCAATTCGTCAACTTTCTCAATGCGTTACTAGAATTACATTCCATTATCGCAAGCACGTCAAACGTGATATACACATATGTATCTATGAACGTAAATATATATATATACATATATATCACACAATTTTTTAAAGTACCGCGAAATCCTTGTATTAAGCACGAATTCACCCTCGTTGCAAATCAATTTATTCCCACTCGCGTGCACGTAATACCGAATCCCCTAAGATTTTTCGTAGGACTGAAAAGCAAACTTTTGCGTAAATCTTTGGCAAAATCCAAACACTGCGATTGGGCGAGAGGTTGAGAGAGTACGTAATTAAGAGTGAACTTACTTCGCAAGAGGGTAGCAGGCAAGGCGGTAGAAGGTTTGAGGGACGTCGGGGGGGGGGGCAGGTTAGCGTGGAAGGTGAAACGAGAGGGTGGAACCTTTCCACAACGGCTACCAAAGCACCTTCAGGGTGGAGCGTGGAAATCGGAATGTTCTTAGTAACACCAATTCGGCACTGACTATATATATAGTCCCGGTCTTCTATCGTCCCCTCATCCCCGTCGGCTCAGTTTTGAGTATTCAACTCTCACTCACGGAGTTTATGCTGTTAATTCAAGTTAAATATTTGCCACCGGGTATGAAAATGAAATTATGCCGCTTAATAATTTTCGGCGCTGTAGGGAAGAGCCGTCGAAATACTTTGTGCTTTCGATGGCTCCCCCTCTCTCTCCCTCTCTCTCTCTCTTTCTCACGGCTACCAGGACAGATCGTATATGTACGATATACACGGTGTACGCGAAGTGTGTATATGTATATATGTATATTGTAGATATATAAGGCATGCATTACTTGCCGGTGGTTCGTGCTCTGGCCGCCATTCGTGATCGGTCACGCATCGGGATATAACATTAAACTATAACAACTTCAACAGATACGTCAACGCTCATGCGCACACCCTACCACGTCTGGACAAGGCTGATTACGAATTAGTCCCTTTTCGTCACTGCTTGAGGGTGAGCACGAATCATCGGGATCTTTCGAGAATCCATAACGTCTTTTTTTCTCTCTATCTTTCTTTTTCTCTTTCACTCACACATTCGCTCTGGTATAATAAGCCTCGATCTCCGCGTTTACGTCTCTAAATACAAATATCAATTACCATCCGCTAAAAACGTACTTATTGAAACAGCCCTTCGCCTTGGATCTCTAGCAGCTACGTAACTCGGCTAACTTTACTGTACTTACTTCCCACTATATGTAACTTACTAGTAAAACTTAGAGGCTAGGATACTCTCGTTCAATTTCTTTTCTTTTTATTCTCTCTCTTTCTTTGTTTCTCTCTCTCCGGCTACGTGCTTTATTTTTAACCAATACACGTTCGTTTACATCCTGCCGTGATGGGGAGATTTTTCTAAAAAAAAAAGCTCCAGCGCCATTTTTGCTAATGCGTTTAATCCATATCTTTTTTGACTCGCTAGACAGGAATTGTATTTTTATTTTCCTCGTATCCGTTTCTTTTTCATCTCTTTATTTTCCCCGCTATCGACGTACATAACACCCATGCATTCTCTCACCTCACTCGCGTTAATTCTCCCTTTACGATTCATGTCTCTTCCTCTTTTTTTCTTCTCTCCGGGTTTCACGTCCTCTTGCGTTCTTTCGCGGTTGCTCGAGACAAGATTGCTGTTCACAATGGCGTAAACGAATTTCTACCAAGTGACAACGATTCTTAACAGCACAATGATTTTGATGATCAAGTTGCACAATTCTTCTACACGTTATTGTTCAACGTCGTTCTTCTACCTTTTTTCCTCGTTAACTCGTAGAAACCTTCTATAAGTCTTTCTTACTGCTTCTGTTCGTCATTCTTGTTCACGCAATTTCTCAATACTTCGCTATACGACGAGAGTGATGAGTAAGCAGCATTTGATACTTGCTATTGAGAGGCGCCTTGAAAAATTGTTCAACTCCATTGAAACGTCCCCCCATCGTCAGTTGCAATCTTGCTTAAAGAATATTCCACGTATTCCCATCTGCTTCCGTTATTTCTCCCTCGGTTATCCCCATTCTGGATTCTTGCCCGTTCCTTCCTCAATTCCCAATACAGATTCTGATTATCGCCCGCTCGCACGTACAGTATACACGTTGGGGATGAAATCGTAGATTTTACAGAAATTCGCCCTTATTGCGCGCGAGTGCGTAAAGAAAGAAAATTTTTTTATTCGAAGTTTATTTTTCCCCTTGCTTCAACGTCTCCCCACTTGGTCTATCTCCTTTACTCTACTCTACAGTCAGCGCCATCTGGGACTCGTAACTACGCGTTTGAATGTCGCGGATTCACGCATAGATAGCGTGTCTGGCACAGGACGTTGTTTTTCACTGCGTAGAAGCATGAGTTTTCGTTCTTTAATGTCGTTCAATAAAAATAGAAAACGAAGCTACGGAAAATCCTTAACCACTCCTTATGACACAAGGGGAAAGTTCTTGGATGAGAAGACGCTGATGCTCATAATTCTGGTTCTTGACGACGTCATCCTTGGAGAGTCTTTGAAGTCACTGAAGTTGGCTACGGATGCGAGCTGATTAACAAAGGTGCACAGAGTAGGTGTATAACGATGTTACGGGCAATGAAGTGAATCCATGAAGACAATTCGAGGACGTGAGCGGGCAGGATCTCAGTATCAATTTCTCGTAATCCCTCTCGACGCTTTCACCACCTGGACGTCCGTGATGTCACGATACGACGATGCTACGATGACGCTGATGAACTCGTCCGATAGTGATGGCCGAGTCACGGTGACGATTTTCACCACGACACATGGTGTCGTCGTCATCCATCGCTCAGCAGCCGTGCGAACTCATTGGAGACTGCATCTACTTTCGATCTGGGACTTAATCTCGTTCACCTGTGTCTCTATCGTGTTCTTCAGCTCTGGAACAGAAGCGCCCGGGAGCGTCATTGCTAAAGTAACCTTCGTTCGGTCAATCTCGGTGGGTTTGCTTCTTAATATTAGATATACACAGCCACTTCGCGAAGGGATTAGCAAGGCGATAATCGGCCCGTTTGATTTCTAGCCTGGCTCGTTAAACTCTCATCGATCAATGACCCTGCAGGGTATTCAGGATTAGGAAGATGTATACAAAGAGAGAGATGGAGATATCAGGCCTGGAGCCAGGGACCAGGAGCAGAGAGTTCAGAAGCGGATACCAGGGGGGACTAGAGGATTCCCTGGCTGTGCACACTTTGTGCCGCGCATTCATTCATTAGCGGAAGCTGCTCAGCTCTTCCGTTTCGTCGGAATTACACGGACGAAAGAGCATTTTGTTGGAGTGATCGATAACGTGGGTGGGTTTCGGTACCTGTGGTGGTGGTATTGATCGCTGGTGAGTCGCGGGAAAAAAAATTTACGACACAGTAACGAACGCGGGGAAACGACTGGTTGGGGGCGGGGGGTATAGTTCGATAGAGAAAAAGGGATGACTATTAATTTTGATCGAATTATATATTATTGTTGATTGGAAAAAAAAGATCTTACTCGTAAAATCGTCTTCGTCTTCCGCTTCGGCTTCGGCCGCCAATTCCTCCGGGGTCTTCTTCTTGCGCATTAATGGGTTTGGCTCCTCCTGCGGCATCTCCTGGACCTCCTCTCGTTTCTTTATGTTATACTGTAATTTCACGTGGATAAATTAATTTGACATGTTAGAAATGTCGGCATACGTTGAGCGCGGTGTGAATGCAAGTGCCGGTATGTATACCTCTGGGTCATTTTAAAGTGCATTTATAAAGCCAACGCAAATGGGACCATTGGGATTTCGTGAAAGCATTACGTATGAAAGTACACAATGAAGGAGAAAGAACAACAGTACTGGTATATGGAAGATTAATGAAAATTTCATGACCACACGAACAAGTTCGAAATATCGAACTGTCATTGAAAAATAGTCAAATGAAATTGGTATGAGGTACCTAAATCGTTGGACGGAATGAAAGTTCGTTAATAGGAGTTCATTTAATATTCATCAATCATACATGGGGACCCAGCGGTTTAATATCAGTGATCAACCGGTCTTTGAACCAGTATCGATATATCCGGTATGAATGCATCTTATATTAAAATCGTTTTGCCTGTTTAATTAAAATGTAATAGCTGTTTCTATTGATAATCGGGGACAGCCTGTATCTGGTATTCGCCTTTTTTTTATAAGTATATACGTAAATTATCCTATGTGGAAACGTTCTACAAAGGGAAATTAATCCTGTTAAATGTAATCGGGAACCCGATAAAACTGTTCGGAATGACATTTCTATCAGTTTATACTGTATATATCCAATTTACTTTATATCAACATTTTGCATTTTCAGTTTTAATAATAATCGTGCAAACGGATGTTTTCAATTATTAACGTTGTATAAATAGGTAAATCATATTCGTACTAGGTATTTAGTTTTGCATTTTTATTTAAAGCAAAATATGGAAAAGTCAACCTGTCAGCCAAATAAAATACTTGAATTCAAATATGCAAAAACAGAAATTGGATAAAATATTTCATTTTGGACAATAAATATTCTACAGAAATTATTCATCATATATATCGGTACTCGTAAAATGTCATTTTGAATCGAGTAAAAAGGAAAAGGCTACCAGCCTAAGTAGTTAAAGTCAGTAAATGGCAGACATCAAGATTGCTAAAAATTGTCACTTTCGACACAGTGTAAGATTTATGATCTAAATTTAAAAAATTCATTATTTTAATTTTTGTAAAAAAAAGTCCAAATTTATTACCCAGTCATTGCACTCATACTTTTTGTCTTTAACAGGCGATTGTCTGAAAACTACATCATTCATAATCGGTTTATGCATACCTATAAAATGTCGAAACGTCCATTGAAAACCAGTCTCAATGCTCGGCCAGAATTAAACCGAATGATCATTATACGCGTTGCCAGTTTCGAGCAATCTGACAATGCGAACAGGATAATAACCCTAGAGTGTCATCACGTAAACAGATAGTACTAACATTGACCCTAGGACATACCTAAATTGACACAGACATAATACACACCAGGTACATAATACTATTAGTCTATCCCATTAATATGAAAATCCTACTATAATTAATCCATAGTAAACCAGAATAACGTATAAAATGCAAGATGAGGATTATCATCTGAAAACGATAAATTCAAAGAACCGATTGAGTAAAGCACATCTGCCACGGCTTTTTACGATTAAACGAGCATAGTTGGTTACTATCCATAGTATCAGGTTTATTGTTATCCTATCTACTATTAAACTATAGCCATTTGGTTTACGAGTTGGTCCTCTCACAGCTGCCCGTTCATCGTAAGAACAATAAGCCATTCCAGGATGACTGGCGCTGGCATATAACATGATGGAAGTGCAATTTCAAGTACAATAGGTGTCGCCAGAGATTCTATGTCTCAATGCTCTGTATTATTTCACTCGTAGTCATGTAGGTTTGCTATACCAGGAATCGCCAATACTTTACTTTTATTCAGGTACAAAATCAATACTGGACCTTCGGTCTACAGAGGATCATAATTGACTTTGATTCAGTTACAGACTACCCTCAGCTGTTTAATATTTTCGTTATACCCTAGGCACTAGGACAAAATGAAGAGAATGAGCCTTCCGATTGGACATGGTCGATGTCACATCCGGATATGTGAAGTAGTAATACATATAAAGCTCCCATGCGTTTACGCATTCTGAACGACGCAGAGGTATATATACATATAATATGTATATGTAAACTAATATATTCACATATGGGACTCGAGTGCACCTGGACTCGATGCGTTAAGGAGACAGATAGTACTGGCACAAATGAGGTCATGCCTCATACGATGTCAAATCTGATTTGCTGAATCTGACATTAATTAATACTCCTCAAATCATATATAGGTACATACCTATATTAGGTTATGGTTTGCCCGTAACTGGGATTCGTGTACTGAATAGCTCGAGGGCTTCAGTTATTGTTTAGGTATTATGGAATTCGGTAATTTATTATTCGATGGAACTGTATTCCTGCGGCACGATGAGTAGTGGAATCTTTTTTAAAAAGTATCATCAATAATTGGATTGATTTTATTAGAATTTGATATAGCCGTTTGATGGAGAGTTCCACTAAATTTGTATATGTTGTAACGTGGCGTTACAGAGCTGGAGGGCGGTTCACCTAGGAATTACCGAAAAAGTAAATAAATAGGACTTATCAGGTCGGACAGTGGGTTTGGTGGCATAGTGGTAAGTACCCGACTTGGCAGTCCGAAGGTATCGGGTTCGATTCCCGATCAGAACTCCTAATTTTTCGGAAATT
>JARQTJ010000520.1:756316-766707 GCA_030142635.1 Trachelus troglodyta | reverse complement strand
CTCCTAATTTTTCGGAAATTCCTAGTCCTCTAGCGCTTCCTGGCGGCCCTGTGGATAAATTAATTATAGCGGGGACGGGCACCCCGTTATAATGTATATGAGCTTAATTAATTTCATTTAATCAGCATTTGTATTGTCTATCAATTATGGTTTTCGTAATGGTGGTAATATCTATGGTTCAATTAAATTTCATAATTTTGTTATTACAAAATTTTGAATATATATATATATATATATATATATATATATATATATATATTTCAACGTCTATTATTGGGTTTTGTGCGACTGTCAAATGCTGGCTGAGTTGTGAGTATGTCGTGAATGCTATAGGCGAATTCTGAAAGAGAACTCTTCTGTCAAGTCTCGAGTGGACTATATTAGGTGGAAGAGTTTTCATTAAAGAATTCTTATTGATATGAATTTGATACGTGTATTCCTTGTGTGCATATATGCATATATGCACTTCCATACAGTAGGTTGATATTTTTCATCGGATGGATAAAAGGGCGAGCATTAACGAATATGTAAATTCACATGCTGATAGAGCGAATCGTTTCTTTGGTTGAAATTCAATGATAACGCTGAATGAGAGTAATCACATTTGAAACTCGTCATCATTGAATATTATGCAAAGTATGCTGTTTTTCCTTTTTCATTTCTCTGGGATGCGTCGAAATTACGTGTGCAAATTTGAATGATTTGGTACGCGCGATGTATTAACTTTTCGTTCACGTATGAATTTATTGCAAGAGCTCGAAATTCGAATAATTATATTTTCAAGGAGATTATAAGATTTCTAGCACTTGCATTTAACGTTCACTCAAATTCGTAGAAATTTCTGTACCTTCGCAAAACTTTGTAATATACATATATATACATATAGTCTATAGCGTACAGTTCATTAGTATTCGAGAGGATTTCTCTCGTACAATTAATTTGATTGTTACACGAGCCATGATAATACCGTCATACCATGTGATCATCATCATTATCAAAAACAGTTCGTTTCCCCCATTTCCTAAGATCTCGATTTTATTCATATTAACATTTAACTTTACAACCAATATAAAATCAAATGATGAAAATCTTCTATGAAAGTCTCATGGATTAAGTTTAATCCAAAATAAGGAAGAAAAAAAATTGATAATAATAAATCATTAAGCAACTCAGAGATCAACGTCTTTAAATACCATCGTTATCGTTAATTGAAAATCGAAAATGAAATAATGCAATAGCGTGATAGATATATCGCACGGCAAATGGTGTCTCACAAAAAGCATAAATATTCAATCCACCACTGACTGGTCCACATAGTTGAATTTTGTCATTTTGAAATCATCGTTATACCTACGCGACAATTAGCTAACGATGACCATTTATACAGTTGCGTAAATGCTCGCCATTTAAAAAGCGTCGATATTTCAATCCAAGCTGATATGCATGTACACAGACGACTATATATAGACACACAGGTATTTCCATATGTGCATACGATGCCTGCGGTAAAAAAAAACAGCCGGAAATTGGTGTCAGTGCGAAGAGATCGGTTATACAGCGACAGCAAATACTTTTTAATGGACAAGCAAGCAGGCAAGTTCGCCTTTCTTTTTGATTCTCTATGATTATTATTGGATTTAAAATATTTCCTCAAGTACAAAGAAAGGCGCCAACTTGGTCTTTGTTCCAGATCCCTTGTTGAATCGATCGACCGAGGAGAACCTGAATTTCTGGGTGAATTCAGGCATCGTTAAAATGTCCAGTAGAAATCCCACCTCTATTCTTCAACCCTCTTAAAACACGTTGCAGAGGTTATCGATCTTCGACGTAAAGCGCAATGTAGCCCAACGAGGTGTACGGGCCATGGCGGAAAGAGGGTGACCGGGGGGTGGGGGTTTACGCGGTACTTTAATTAAAATTTCAATTCGGCTAAACTCTAATTAGATGAAATGAAATTAATTTCATTTAACGACCTTATACTTCAGACGTCGACGACAGACTCTGGCCTGAGTGATGTGACATGTTCTGTGTCATTATCTATGTTTACGACACTAACTATTCCTAATGTACCAAATATTCAAATCTCCGTGGAATTGCGCTGACATTACAATTATGCGAATTCATTGTTGACGTCGGCTCGCGATTCATGGCTTCGAGCACGAACGTTAATTTACTAGAAACCCAGGTGTAAACGGTGTTAAATGAAATTTATATGAATCATAGATATAAAGAATATTAATATTATTAATTAATATATAAACAAATTTCTAAGTTAAAATAATTTGTGTATATAAAACTATTTTTTAATTTTTTTGTATACCTTTGATTTATGTAGAATCGAGACAAAAGGCTTTCGGAGAAAACTAGAGTAAGAGTGCATGTGCGGAAAACAAGTGTGCATGCTGGAGGCCGTAAATTTAAGGATTAGGGTATATACAAAAGGCGAACCAGTAATTGACTGTTGCGACGGCCAGGTTGCCCGGTGTCAGTAAAGTCCGAAGTACATGGAAAGAATGCGAGTATGAATGGACGTGAAACAGATGCGAATAATTTTGGGTACGACTTTGTGTTAGAAGATAGGCTAGACTTAGTTTAACTGTCGAACAGTGCGGACGTGTCCGTAACTTGTAGTTTTATGGTTAAGTTTCCTTTCTAATAAAACATCTCAACTCTCATTTAACTTCTCGTTCGTCACCATTTCCATCACGATCCGCACTCTTTACCTTATCCCAATTTCGTTATTAACATTCGTAGAATAACCTTATTCCTCATTCTACATTTATATAAATTTCATTTATATATTTATATGTTATTATATTTATAGTATAACTTTTTTTGTACATATTTGATTTTTTTTCATTTTTATACTCTTTCTCATTGTATCAATTATTGTTGGATTTTTTTTTTCAATACGTGATAACCCCATACCATTCACGGTCTTGTGTACTACTGTCTGCCTGTCACTGGCTACTACCACTAGCTATGACATTCATTCCATGCATATGGATAAAGAGCAAACGGATTCGTAATTCTCCTACATGAAAATCCATTCCGTTTATTCGTATCGTCGACATGCGATGTTTCTGTTCATTCCGTTCACCATGTTCACCCTGGTACCATTCATCCTCTATATTCTCGCTTGTTCGTTAACTCATGTATTCATTGGATTTCCTAGTAGCGACTATGTCAAGTAATTCCTTGCTAAGTAACACGTTACGCAGTTGGTTTGTGCTTTTTGGTGCTGTATATATATACACATAAATAAGCCTATATATACATCTATACTTGATATGAAGCTCGGTGAACGTCTTAAAAGGAGTCAGCCTGACTCTATTAGGAAGTCGCCATATTGAATGCAGGGACTCCCTACTAGAGTCAATTTGACCCCAGTTAAGTTCAGTCTTCTTTCTTCCATTTTCTTTTTCTCTTCTTCTTCGGCACCCATCCTCTTCGTTCAACCACTGGCTGGCTGCGGCTGACTCGGCCACTACTTTTAACACTTCTGCCCGGTTGCCGCTACTGCTGTAGATGAAGCTTCTTTGTTTTCGGTACTGGAGGTTAGTTGCGCGTCATTAACTTAAAAACAACTTTGAATCTTTTCGTATTCGTATCTTCACGACGCTTATACATTATAATTAAAGCGACTATAGGCACTTCAGTGTTTTTCTTATTTTACAGACTTTCAGACCTCCGGTTATCCCTTCGGTCCACGATACCGAATAATCGTGATTCAGAAAACCCTTATTCGCAATTTCATTGTTTCCCGCTGCTCCTTCATCCCCTATATACTGTTTTATTGACACCAGTCAGCCTTCCGAGGAAATGTCGGGGTTTCTACGGGTCATGAATTTGCGAAATTGGAAAACTGTCTTCCTTTCTCATCCTCTATACTCTCATTCATTCTCGCCTCCGTCTCTCTCTTTCCATTTTAGATACCCCATTCTCTTGCATATGAATCGACTCCCCCATCCCTTACCCGTAGTGTCGCTACATTCTGTGTACCTGAAGACAGACATATATATACATATATATAGCATAAAACAATCACTTTGAATATTGGCCTGCCCGATGGCTTAATTTTCGATATTCTCTCTCTTCTATTCTTTTTTTCTCTCTCTTTGCCGTCAAACTTATCAAATATGCGAATGTTATGCGGAACGGCTGAAAATTTCCGAGGTTCTCTACAATTGCATCCATAACTTTTCTGCTTTGAATTTAGTGCCGTTTCCTTATCCCAATAGCCTTGGGAGTTCGTGAGACAAATCGAAATTCGATACTCGCCGTACTTCTCGCGGCACGACACGGCCCAGATTATGCACTTATTATGGAATAATAGTCGCGTGTCCGCTTGCAATAAACGTTTGCGGTTCCGCGATTACTCTCGTATCGCGTTGTTCACTCGCGTATTAGGTAGTACGTAACTTTATGTATAGTATATATACATATGTATATACACACACGTGACTGTTATAAATATATTGGAAGTGTGGAGGGTCCACCGCGCGTCCCGGGAGGAATAATTTTCTTTTTTTTTCACTTCAGAGAGTGAGAGGTTACTTTGTTAACGGTACGCGATGGAGAAATGCGGCCGTCATGCGATTAAATTTGTT
The DNA here is from genome assembly GCA_030142635.1 of Trachelus troglodyta. NCBI lineage: Eukaryota > Metazoa > Arthropoda > Insecta > Hymenoptera > Cephidae > Trachelus > Trachelus troglodyta. The sequence goes on along the minus strand of JARQTJ010000520.1, from coordinate 762,097 downwards.
TCTTGATAGATAACTGAATTATCTATGATAAAGATTCACTATCTCTTTCTCTCAATGGAAGTAATACGAGTGAGAAACATAATCACGGAAAGTTTACCCTGAGGATGTAAATCGTTTTAGAGCTTCTTAATGTCTCCAAGTGGGTACTTAAATTTTCCCTTACAGCTCTCAGACTTTTGTTCATTAAGTAATTAAAGAAAATTTCGACAGATGGTGAAATCATATTATACGCATAGAATTTATGCGAAAGGCGTATATCGATCTATATAAAACTTCGGTATACCTATAATATCGTATTACATTATGGGTGTTACGAATAAATTTTCAAAACATACATATTTGGTATATAGATATACGGAACGACCTATCTCTACGTGTATAAACATTTGTGTAAATGATCGTATATGCAAATATTAATACAGGAAACGTTTACGGTTTAATTGAAAACAAGAAGCATATTGGCATGGCCAATTATTCATTCTGGATATCCGTAGCTGTATTAAATAATTATTAGTTTTGGTAAATAATAATAATTTACATATCCGACGTTTAACATGAAACTTTCGCAAATCGTATGCAAGGATTCACTTAACAAATAGGTATAGCTTTGTAAATATATTTTTCTTGAATAAATTTCAAATGGATTTTCTTCGCGGCTGTTGTTTTAGATCTTGTTTTCAGATATTCTCACGCCATAAGTAACTGCTATGGATACCATGTACGGTGAGCGAATGGGAGGTTTATTTCCGAGTAACGGAATTCAATCTATGAGATTCGATACACGATGCAGTAAAATTCAGTGGCGCTTGCAACGACTACGTCGATGGGGATTGGTCACGACATCGTGTAATAATGTCGTTACTTCGACAATTTGCTGGGAAACAAAAGATAGCAGTGAATGGGTACCGAAGTGAAGGAAAATAAAGTAAGACGTATATAAGGGAAAGTGGCTATTAGGTCGTATACGGTGTACCGTAGCGTATACCTGTGAATCTTACGGTATAAAGTATACTGTATATACAAAATCGGTCTGATGCAAGTAACAGTGGAGACTTGTAGGCGATAGCAATAGATGCTTGGATCTTCTAGAGAAATGTATGTAATTCTCTTCAAAGTTATCACATCCCTCATAGTCGTAAAGTAGAGGTTTTCTATATGGAATTTGAAAACCGTACTTGATACTGGCGATCGGTCATAACTGTAAACTGGCTTTCTGATAGTTTCAATATTATTCTTCCCATCTGTGTCAACTGCCTAGTTGCAGAACGAATTTTTATCGAAACACAAAACTATCTGCGCATTGAATATAGCGATGTTATATTAGAATACCATTCCTAGCAGGTACGTTTTCTTGAATTTTGCTGTACACCTTGAAAATTGAATATTTATCGATTACAGTATATAGACCCTTATATCCTTTGATTCTGTAAATTGTATGCTTACCCAGAAGTGATTAAGATTGATCTAGGGTAAGTGAATAAAACAATTAAAATATGGGTACGACTTTGTAAATGCATTTTGCGAATGACTTGCCAAGTGGGAAATGATTTTGTGCGATCAGTTTGTTTTTCGATCGGCTATCGCTGTGAAACTAGTCGTTCGACATAGATGGGAAAAATAATATTGAAATTGTCAGGAAGGCATCACGGAGGGATAATGTAAACCCATAAATATTCCGTATGAAATAGATGCACGCGTAACAATAACGCGTAAACAACTGTACGATAAAAAATACAAGAATTTGTTGATTTTTGAAAAAAGTGTCAAATATATAAACATTGTACCATCAGTCAGGAGTATTTTTGAACACGATAAAAGAATTCGCATTAGGCACTTTGAGAACTTGATAAAATTTTACGGTCTATTTTCTTTTCTCTTTCGCCTCGTCATTTTTGAATTGAGAAATTTCATTGGAGAAATAACAGGATTGACGATTATTAATGAAATTTTTTTTGATAGATTCGAACCTCGGAAAGTGTCTTGAAAATGTCTTGAAAGAAGTTTTCTATGCTGTGCGAAGAAAGAAAAGCTAATTAAATAATGCAAATAATGTGGAGATTGATTTCCAATCGGGGTTGGAAAGCATTGGGGTGGCTAAGGATGAGGGGGGTACGGTAGGGTTGGAAGCTAGGGCTCTAAATGCACAAGGCATCGTATCGAGCGCTCGCCTGTTTCTGGCATATGCTGTAGCCATTAAAATTACATCATAACCTACATAGCTCGATCGATAACAATCGAACTTTTCTATTCCCTTTCGATTCCAGTTGGTATGAGTTGCTGGACCCGAATCGACATTCCGGATTACTTAACGTGCCCATCCACCCCATTGTCTCTATGTGAGTACATAATAGCAGTTGGGTATATAGGAAAATAATTCAAACCGCAAAAGCTCAATTGGCCAACGAATATACCAGAATTTTTGTGGGAAAAAATTTTACTACATCTTTTTACAAAGGATAAAATGCAAAAAAATTCCTAAAATTCCTATGAAATAAATATTCGGGAGGACCGATTTTCACGCTGAATGATAAATGCGACAGACTGGAACAGGAATCCTTAATTTTCTTTTCACAATCGACCTCGTTTCGAGAGACCGAAATCACGTTCAAAATTGAGAACGAAAATTCAAATGAATTTTCCGCCTTTGTATTTCCGTCAAGCTTTTTCATCTGTCATTTAATAATAGTAGTTCTCTTTTAATTTTCCTTTACTGTTAATTCATTCGATGATCTAGATAGACGATCACGAAAGACACAGATAATTTTATCTACAACGTATATATCCTTAGTATCCAGAATACTCATGGATAGCGCATTCCCGAAGGAGAATTGCATCTTTAATAATACTATCATCCTTTCATTTTTCACCACGCGCCATTTATCGAGACCCATTGTCTTCGAATATCGAAACCCTTGAACGGCGCAGCATTTCGCAGAATTTTTCATTAATTATCGAGCTTAATTAAGGTTATCCCCGTCCTTACTCAGAAGCCACAAAAAAATAATGCAAAAATCCAAGATAACAATACCGCCCGGCAGTGCATTTTTAAAACGATCATAGCCCGAAGTTTGGTCATACAAAATTTATTCCATTCTTACTTAATGTCTCCGTCCAAAGAAAGGTATCAAAAATTCAAAGAATAAAATTTTTAACTATTCCGACTTCTGCCGTAAACTTGCGGTGAAAATTTGATGAGCTCAGAAATTGATAATTCACCCTGGCACCACGGAAGCCGGGGTATCTGCATGATAATACGACGAGCGACGCTTACGAGACGCCTCAGCAAAATCCTGTTGACTTTCCCACAACGACCATTTCAATTGCTGCAATCTCGAGCCGAGCTACAGCATTTCCAATGCAAGAATCATAGTCAGGTATAGCGTGTACGTACATATCTATAGTATATCAGGTATATGTACCTTACGTACTCTAAAGCCAGTAGAAGTTACAAGATCTACCTTTAAAGTATGGACACGTCACTCGAGACTGGATTTACTCGTAGTTTGTTGAAATTTGCGTAGAGATAACGCGAGTGTCCGTTTGCTAATTATCTCAGTAACGAGTACTTCAAAGTGCATCCTTGTGATTTCTGACTCGACATATTAAACCCGTACGTAAAGATATATGTACGGCATATGGTGATTAAAAGTTCCACTTCGAAAGATCATGCTTTGGTTAACGGGATAATTATTTGCAGATGTAATTTAAGTGCTTCTTTTTCACCCTTACATTATACCAGGAGTAACTAAGTAATCATTAATGTCTTCGCGAAGGGAGTTAAGGTAAAAGATATTGAGGTGGGTGGGAGTCCCTTTATTTCATCATTTTTTAAGGCAATAAGAGAGGTCCTTCCTTTTAGTAATAACGAAGTTCCTTCATAAAGTGCTAGTACTTTGCCAATTTTATTGAAAGTTAAGAAGGGCGGCTGATTTACATAGGATTTCAACCGATGACGCTTTCTGAATGTTCTCGTACTAATACCTTTGCCTTTTTAGATGTCAAATTGGAGTACCTGATTTTTTCTCCTCATATATAACGTCCTTGGTCATTCCTATCGTATCTCTGCAATGGATCTAACCCTTCCTAGTTAACTGACACTTAACCCAACTTCAACTGACTGACTGACCTTGATCCTATCCTGTATACGAAATACAACTTGGTAGGGTTTTACGACGAATAATATTTCTTAAGTTTATGTACAACAGTCCCGTATGAAATGGGCTTAATATTATGCAAAGATATTTTAGTCAGGAAATATACGTGAGTAATGGGTATATACGGTTTTTCCGATTCTAAGGAGTGAATAGCACGAAAGGGAAAGCTGAATTTTTTACTTTTATGAGGGATATGTCTGAATTAATGATTTTAATTGAGATTCTTCAGGATACAGATAGATGAGATGTACTGGTGGGGTAAATTACTTATTTGATTTGATTGTTCAATTTTTTAAATAAGATTTTTTAGCATATACGATAATGCATAGTACGTAGGTGCATATTGTGTACAGATGCTTTTTGAAAATTTGACTGGTATTTTTTTGGTCTTTATTATAAGCATAAATCAGATGTTCCTGTTCGGTAGGCTTTGTGCGTTAATCTAATAACGAGTGAGAACATAAAGGGTGGTGAGTAGAAATGAGAAAAAGAGAAAAAAGGAAATGAATGTAAGAATTCTTGAACAACGTTCGAAAAAAGCTCGCTTATAACCGCGAAGAAAGTTATATGTCCCTATCGCGTATTACGCAATATACGCTGTATATTTCTACAGTATATTTTGGAGCACATATATATGTAAATATGTGTAAATATATATGTAAATAGGTACGTGCTCAGAGATGAAATTCACATCGAAGCGGAACTGCAGACGTAAAAATTTGAACGAATTAAATTTCCAGTTGTTTGTTGAGTAATCGGAAATTCTATTCAATGACATTTGTATGCGGTATGCGTTGCTGCCACCTAGCGGATTTTTTTAGAGGCGCATGTGTAAGAGTGACAAACGTTATAAACGTAGTGAAATAATACAATTTTTCATAGTTTTTTAACAGTTTCACGATGCAAAATTGATGATATGAAACATTTATTTTTTACGTTTCTATTTTCTACAAAGAGATGAAGCCGCTCTTTCACATCACTAAAGCAGACAGAATTAAATAGACGGTTTTATTCTATCCATCTTGGGAATATTAACTGCTATCTACATGTCGTTAGAGATCACCAATATCGAAATCAAATGCTGTATCAGCATTTTCATGGAACCATACGCTCCCATTCTGAACTAACTAATGCGTGAACTGCAGTTATATTGGCCCATTGATTTTCCAGCATTCGCCATTACGCGGAAACTATTCGTAAGCTGCTTTGTTTCGTGCTGTTGGTAAACGCCAGATTGTAAATACACTTGTATTTTTTAATTCTCCTTTTTTCCATATCCAGCCTGGTTGGATCTATTAATTGCAAAGAGTGAGATAGCGATTGAGAACAATTGAATTATTACATATATCCAGAGTTTTACGGCATTAAGAAGAAGTAACTTAAAAATAAATACAACATTTATTTAAGATTACAGAAATTTTAAATTTATGCACCAACTTTACAGTTTCTAATAAAAGTTTCCGATCCCATACAGTTACAATATAAATACCTAATTAATTGAGAATTTATAAAGACTGTTTAAAGAGGAAGCGGAAAGTGAGAGAGGGAGGGAGAGAGAGAGAGAGAGAGAGAAAGAGAGAGAGAGAGAGAGAGAGAGAGAGAGAGAGAGAGAGAGAGAGAGAGAGAG
>JARQTJ010000520.1:714394-746639 GCA_030142635.1 Trachelus troglodyta | reverse complement strand
TATTATATATATATAATATATATATATATTATATATATATACATATATATATATGTATAGGAAACGCCAATTTTTCTACCATGCCAGAAAAACAAAGTCGTTAAAACTCGGAAAGCAAAAGCCGTAAACAACGAATGTACACGATAAGAGGGCCAAGACCCACCCCAACTATGGGACTGGTGGCTTTTGTTTTTCAATTTTGTCTTTGTATTTTTCTTTGCCATTTCACATTCCTCGCTTTTTTGTCCAACTCGTTTTTTATTCCCGCCGTCTCCGCTCCACTCGACATCCCGTGGTTGGATAAACAGAGTGGTTACCGTCGCAGAAGACGAGTTTTTTAATAAGAACATTGATAAATGGAAAGAAATATTAAAAGTTTGATGCGACTTTTGGCGTCTTTTGATATTTTTTTCTTAAACTCCTAAAGTAAACGTAACACGCTTGTAAGAATGTAGTACAACGATAAGGACGATACTACTCGCGTTATTGAACTTCCGAATAATGTCATCGATGAAAAATTCGATTGGGGAAACTGCAAGTTTCATATATAGATATATATGTATATTTTATCTTTTAGCGTAGATTTCTTTACCGCCGTGTTCGACAAGTGAAAACTATAGACAGCTGTCATTTATATAACATAAATTTCCTATTGAATTCATCGAGCAAATGAATTTATAAAGTTCCCATAATTTAAAGTAAATATAATTAATTAAAGAATTTTACAACAATGGCATCTACAAATGTCGATAAAAAACGTTCAATTTCTAAATGAGACGTTCAACCTAGATTAATTCGTTGGGAAGTCGATAAGTTAACTGATAGTTAAGAACTCGATGAAATATCCATAAAAAGCAGTTCGTGCAGTGACCGTTAATTTATAGGTTAACCTTGGCGTGGGTAGCAGTAGAAAGAGGTTAAAGAGGTAGTTACCACCAGATGATTGTCGACACGCGACTATTTCTAACCAAAGGACAAATTGCCAGTTGATTTGTCTTCGATATTGAATTACTTAACTCTTATTAATATCATCCAGGGAAGTCTCGATGAGATCTGACGCCTTAGAAAAAAAACCCAAGAAAAAATAATCAACTGGGGTAAAATTACCTGTTCGACTGAAAGGACTTGACGTAGTTAATGTTTTGTTGCAAATAGCTTTCAACTTCACCCCAGACTGTATATTCACCAGACTGTAAATAAATATGAGGGCAGCTGACTGTGTGTGGGTAAAGGGGAAAAAAAGGTGCTTGAGAACAGAAGTCTAACAGGAATTGTTTGCAGATGGATTAAAAAAACTAAACACAGGTTATACCATAATACGTAATATGTATGGTGTACATGTAAGTGCACACGATATTATTACTTAGTGTAAGAGACTGAAAAAAAGTATCGGTAACTCCTGAAAGCTAATACGATTGATTAGCCTACGACACTTGTCTGTTATTTATGCATATTAAAAATTGAGGTATTATTAGTCGAGCCTGATTTCTCTCCGTTTGATTATTAGCAACATGCGAAAGACACATTTACCATATTTTGCACATACGTATCTTTCAAGTCAACGCGAATGAAGTTTGTTATTATTTCGTTTCCTTGTTCTCATTAGCACTTTGTCAATCATTGTTTCACGGCTGTTAATCGAGTATAATTTCTTCGGAAACTCTCTCTCCCTTTCCTCTTCTTTCTCCTTCTCTTAAATTATTCCTAAAACAGTTGGACGTTTTCGCTATCAGGGTGTATAAGGGGTATGGCTAAGGTACGTTCATTACTGCGTTGGCTTTAAGTGTTCCCTTAACCTCGTCGTGGGAACTTTTCTAACGGAGTCTCATTGTTGGAGATCTCATGGAACTCCGGGAAAACTTTTTAAGGGAGATAGGCAGGAAGAGGAAGCTTTACTTACCTCACTTTGGAATATGAAAAGACTGAGAACGAGTATACGAGAAGACAGCAAGAGGAAGTGTTCGCCAGGACAGAAATCGAATGAATAATTATAATGGGAAAATAACAGAGAATGGTTTAATGAGAAAAAAAGGATATATAGACGGAGTGACATACTGGCTGTAAGCTGTGTGTGTGAGAGAGAGGGAGAGGGAGGGATATTGTTATCAGTCATGAAGTTCAAGAGAGAAAAACTTTATTGAAAGTTGAACTCCTTTGTAAAACATGTATTATTTCTGTATAATAAAAAAATATGATCCTTACTTGAGCCACTTGGTGCCTTTTAATTGATTAAAAAAAAATTTGGCCACCATCTCCAAATAATGAATATGACTATAGTATGATTATATTATATTAATATATTATATAAACTATAACATAATACATAATACGTATGGTATTACAGATTAAGGGGTTGAATGTATAAAAATATATTTGACTCGGTGCAGTGCAGAGGCAACGTACAGGAAATGGGTATAAAAATGTTGTCTCGTTTAAAGTCTTGCTGCACTTTGAGACATGCGATGCAGCTGCGCGACTGGAAAAATACATTAAATTTTCAGAGGAACCTTTTTCACGATAAACAAACGAATAATGGGTGCGAGTGTATCAGACAGGAAGTGACAAATGCGATTGAACTTCCACGCGTCCGTTTATATGGCCACCTGACAATAAATGTTCCACGCCCTCCGCTGGCATTTAAGGTTTAACGATTTCGCTTTTATAGACGATAAATCGATGCTTATATATATATATCTCGATACCTAGATAGCTATCTCTCTAAAACCGCAATGCCGATCACATAAACAGTTAAGGATTTAGGTCATTCGTTGCACTCTCTTATCAGTATTGTCCGAAGAAATTCACTATCGGTATATTAATAGATGTAATTCAATCGAATGCATCCTCTAAGCTTTTAACGCTTTACAGTCTGCGATTAAGATAAAGGAATTAAAGCAGCAGTATTAATACTGCAAGAAGTGCAGTTTATTTTTACATATATTTATATGCATAAAACCTAATGCATTTTTAATCTAATGTAGATTGCCAAGTGATAAATTACGTGACAATTGAGTCTATTTGAAATTCGAAATATTTTCTATGCACTTTTTTCTAACATCTGTTGCAACGGCACCCGGATGCTGTATCAATGTTCGAAAGTAATTTCATCCTGAAAAATTCGCTGGTTAGTCACCGCACAGAAGGGACTTCCGGTCTCATGGATTTCTATCATCCGGTTAGAAACTCACTATCGCGCGGAATTGGAGATATCAGTTAATCCGATGGTGCCGGTCAGATTTACCAGGTGCTGCATTAGATTCCAACTAGATTTATCGGGACGAATCTATTTTGGGCTCCAGATAGAGAGATGAGATCTCCTAAAGGCGAATTCGTGGTAACTTGTTTTGCCGCCAGGTGCACTATCTGGGGTAGTGATTGGTTCATAGATTGTCTGCTGGTAAAATACGGTATCCTCTCTTCAGGTCCAATCAGTAGGGATGCGGTTACGTCTAAAAACTCCAGTTAAAATGCAGATCTAATCTTTTTCTCTTGGTAGAAAATGGCCGCGGTGATAAATGGTAGCGGCGACCGGATTCCGCGCAAGTCCTATATAACTACAGCTACTGTGTAGCAACTATAGAGGCAACTGTAATGCAATTTGTTAAGGGTTGTTATACAGCCGCTGCACTCGATTCGAAACTCGAATTCTGTGTTGGTGGATATCTGGTCCACGTTACACGGGGTGGAGTAAATTCCTGCGGTTATGTTACACGGAATCGCGAATTCCACCCGAGACCTTCCTTGGAAACTTCTACGGAATGATGGAGTTGCATCGGAAACACAGAGAGTTCCGAATTCCTTGAGGATAACGAGGACGTATCCCGTGAACACTGACTGTTTGAGCTTTGCACGATTCTCTAGTACGAAAGCTAGCCGACTCTGTCTAGAGAATTTTAATTACGTTTATTTCACAAATGCAAAAAAAAGTTGTTGCAAAATACCTAACAAATATTCGCAACGAAGAGTGCTAAGAGTAGATTAAAAATAAAATTAAATACTCCCATTGTTGCATGCACGCGACAATTTGCATCGCGTAACGCATTGAGGATACGGGCAGTACAAAAGGCAGGAATTTTCGCTGTCTCGTGGATTGTTAAAGCTCAAACTTTTATCTAGCCAGCAAGCAAGCATTTTGAAGCGCGCTTCACGAATACCGGAAAGTCATATGCTTCGAATCCACGTATAATAAAAAAGCTCAGGAAGTTTCAAGGCGCGTAGCCTGAAGGGGTTTGGATGAAAAAAAAACAGACAAACACGAGGGGGAGAAAAGCTCAGCTACGCACATCCTTTTACTTTAAATTTTTGTAACAGGTAAGCCTTGGCGCAAGGGGAAATCAACCGCGAGCTTTTTTTAGACATAAATTCTCCTACGCACAGATAAGCGCAGACACTCTCTATCTGACCCAGAGTTTATCTGGATACATTCGAGCTTGCGTTTCTGTATGATCCGCTTTTAGCGTAGTATTATCGCGTTCGAACTTTTGGCCCAGGAAATTTTCTTTGAGTTTTTACGAAAGCTCTGATTTTTTTTACGTCCTCATCCCTACATTCCTTCCTCATTTCCCATTCACTTCTCTCTCTTCTTCGTTCCACTACCATTTACCATCTACAGCCTCCCTTCTTCTTCGAAGGATTCAAGTATCTCAATCATCTCTGTATATAACGGCGAATGGATATTCCATCCCATCTGTGGCTGCGATCTCGACGCCAAATGGAACCAGATTATTGCTGGATAGAAACTGCCTTCATTATTTCGGGTACGAGTGTCCCCATTATATTTGAACAATAGAATTTTTACAATGCCATTAGCGTCGTTCTGTTTATCCATTCGGTATTTCGCGTGTATACCGAAATATGCTCTGGATATATATACATGTAATACTATGTAATGACATATTTCTCTCTTTAACTTTGCGTTACGTATATATTTATATTATTTCCACGTAATAAAATAAAAAACCCTTCGTTTATTATTAGAATGAAATTCGTTTACGAGACAGATGGTTTAACTGAATATTTAAAGGTTCGGTTGGAAATGATACATTTGAGCTTTCCTGTATTCATAATATATTTTGCCAGAAAGTTAACTAAATTTATAAGCAATGTTCCTTCGTTAACAGGACTAGTACCATTTGAATAGACTCGTGCAAAGCATTAAGGACAATTAAAAAACTGTTAATTGCATCAGTGATTTATTCGCGTGGTACTTATATACAGATTAAAACCTCCAACAGGGAAACCAGCAGGAAGTGTAGTTAATTAGCAGCACCTCCTTCAATGTCGTCGACATTTTAAATGGAAACCAATATTTCTAGGTTAACAAAATCAGAGCCTTGAGAATTTAATGATTTTTACTTGAATCTTGACGCTACCTATGCGTGAGTTGAGTGCACGCGATTGCCGCATCGAGTTTCACTGCAGTCTCAAGAAATAAAATTAGCGTAAACATCAATTTAAAAAAAGGTATAATCAAGACAGAAATCATTGATAACAAAAATTCTTTGATAAATTAATTTCAGCCTTCCAGGATAAGATACGTTTAAAAAAAAAAACAATTTCTCGTGTGTCCGACTATAAAAGCGGTTTATCTACTGCCACAAGAAGATAGGATATAAAAATAGCTGACTGAAAACAAAATCCCAAATTGGTTCGTTTACGTGGCATTGAAGCATCCCATTTGGAAATTAGCCTGAATGAGAATCGATGTGGGTCACTGCTACCGATACAGAGTAACAGGAAGAAGAGCTGAGAGAAGAAATGGAAGAAGAGATCAAACAGAAAGAGAAATCTGTGATAGGTCGGAATGAAAAAAAAAATGCCAAAGATCTCGACGCCACCAGGCAAGAACAAATTGTCTAGACTTTTTTGTTCTCATGCATAATACATTGGCACCGTCGTCCGATGTTAATGCAAACAGACATTGAGTCGAGAGTAAGAGGGTATGTTCCAACCCCTTCGCCCCTATTGCAGCACATCAATCTTATTAACTAGACCCTGCCGTGCTGAGATATTCCTTTCCACTCTTGGACAATAAATTTTGGTCGTAAGAAACGTACAAAGACTTTTCTTTCGAGCACCCTCGACTTCAATTCTACCCCAGTTTAGCATAGCATCAACCGACCACCCCCATACCGTATTACAACTCCGGCTGACTTCTCTATCCAAATCGCGATAAGCCGGCCAATTACGAAAGGGCTAAATTTGAGGGTGCCGGACACGTGGTACGTGTTAACCTATAGCGCGTGACGGGATCTTGAATCATCCCCATTTACAACCCTTGTCCCAGAACTGTCGTCAAACTGTTAGGTACAATCTTTTTAAGCTGTGGCATAAGAGATTAAAGCTCGTCTTGGTCCTAACCGAGACCTTACTGACAGATATACATAAAATGGTATCCCTGACTGGGTACCAGTGATACCAACGGTACCAGGAGTGAGTTACCTATAGGCTATAGCTACAATTAATCAATACGTTCAGCTCGGATTGAAACTCTGATCTCTAGTAGGGGACTTTGCAATTCGATTATCGGGAGAGATGAAGGCTTTGTTGTTGCACTTGGTTCCCCGTATGTGCTATGTGTTAAAGAGTGTCAAAGGAAATGTAGGTAAAGACTGATAGGTAAAGACCTTTGATGCATTCTCACATTCTAAAATTGAGGTTTATTCTGCAAGGAAGTTTGTTATTTTCACAAGAGTGGAAACCCCTGCGGAACCATTTTGATGGTGATATAAAAATAAATTATTTATCTCTGTGTGACGTAGTTTAAAACAAAAAAAAATGCTGGAAGTCGCGCTGAATATTTATTTAGCCATCACCTTGTATCATCTAGCAGTATTATTAATTCTAGTAGATTTTATTGCTGATTTTCATACTAACCTAGCATTCTCATTGGTCTACTGCGATTTCTGTTGTCTATCAGGTATTACTTTAGACAGTGTTATATGTACAGGGAGAGACAACGACTGCTTTTTCATATCAAGCTATAGCTGTGTAAATCTGTATCTGACCGATTGAGCTTTCGAATTATTATTTATACGGATTTTTGGAACTGTTTTCAATTCCGACCTGAGACGTCATGACGCCTTGGAAAAGCACGCGCGATAACTCGTAGAATCAAGGTGACACAGACCGATCGCTTTAGTTCGTGACAAGGAGGTTTCGTGTGTGCGCGGATTGAAATTTTTTTTCTTAAGAATCGTTATTTATAGTGGCTATACATAGAAGGCTGTAAAGGGTCTAACGATGGTTGCGTGAAAGGAAGAAACAGGACTAGACTATGTCGAGGAAGGCTCTTAGGTAGAAAAAAGAAAACAATTGTTTATCCTTATTTTTAACTTGGCTGTATTGTATTTAATGCAGACAAAAAACACGAAAAAATTTATAAGCACGAAAGCTCTGGCTCGGACCACTGCCCAGAGCTTTTCTCGTTGCGTGAGTAGTAAAAGCCAAAGCCGAGGCAATATTTTCAGAGTATGAAAGGGACACGGAAACTTTTATGGATACCTTTATCAAAGATAAAAATTATTGCAGCATCTTGCTTTGTCCTCTCCTTTCGCTTTTATCAGCAATTCGCGTATTGGTCGATTCAAAGGATACAAAAAGCTTTCAGCGGGTTTCGTATTTCGCGCGCAAAAAATACTCGGCCTCGAGTATCAATCCTGACTTACGGTACGCTGAGTTGCTAAAATTCGCTGAGACACTGTAAGACGAAGAAAGAAGAATAAGAGTATACGAAAACAAGAAAAAAGGACAAAGTAATTGAAAATCGGAAGACGAAGCAAGCTGTGTTAAGGATAAACATATGCGAAAGCTTTCGTTTGCACGCGTAAGAGGATCTTGAAGACTTTTTCAGGCCTCCAATTAAAAAAAAAGGGAGCTGGAGAAAGCAAAAAGCGAAAAAGAAAAACAGGTCATTCTTTAACCTATAGCTCGGAGCATTCAACGTTAAAGCTCTACCAGCTCGAAGCAGAAGTAGGGCAACCGTGGCACGTAAAAGTTCTATTTTTTTCGACACATAACTTCGAGAAACCTCAGCAGTTCATTTCAGCCACACGTGACCCAAGCTTACATACCACCAAGATCGATTCTTAAAATCTACTTTCGAATTCAGGAGGTAGAGCTTCTGGATAACTCGTTAAATTTCAGCTACGTTATCCATTGCGTGACGGAATGTCAGACGCAGTGTTAAAAAATACTAAAATAAAAAGAGCATATTTACAAAACAAAACGTACTATCCGTAGAAACGTACTTAGCCCATTTATAAAATTACCGTCTTTTATGGACCAATCAATTTCATTAAAAGCTCACAAAATTCGCGTGTTCGCAAGCTCAATTAAGAGATTCGATCTTTGAGAGTAACGTGAGCTATGGATGGAGAACCTTCGTCATAAATTAACGTGCTCGTCGAGGTAATATCGTAAATTTGCAAATCTCTTGGTGAATCGCTACCGCTAGACACTCCAGGCTGAGCAGGGCTGGATTTCGCATTGGCCTAAGGGGAACTTTAGGGCTGATTCCCAGTGGCGCGATGATTAATTGGTCGGATTCGTTACACGCAAACCGCACTTTGACTGGCGTCTGTCAATAATTCACGATTGTCATTGGGAGAATAAAATTAATTCCGATTCGTGTAGCGTCACTTTATATTCCTAATATATATCGTGTATATTGAGTATGCAAGTGCTATAAGCTTTTGTAGTATACTGTGTGCGTAGAGCACAAGTATTCGAGCTGAATACACATCGACGTCGACGTCGATATAGCGAAGCTTATTGTGCGCATCGAACATTAATTAGTTCCAAATGGCTCCGCGAGTGGTCGCGCGTGTTGTAACCTATATTGGAAATGTAGACTAATTAGTACGGTTCGTTTATTGTAATTATTACTTAAAGACAGTATCGAGTGCAGTGTGGCGCTGCTGTCGCTTTGTCGTCGGTTGTACCGCGTGTGTATTTTCAAAATTGTTGTTCACATATATTTTCTCTACGTGTTTCTTCTATCAAGATACGTGCGTTAATAATAGAATGGATGTTTAAGTAAAAAGAGAACGATGTATTTTAGTTACAACTTTTAAAGTCGTACAAACATCTGAACCAGTTGTCAAGTTTAAATCGAGCGGATTTCATTTATTTCGAGACTGTGAAAACGACTTTTATTTTCTTCGTATTTCGGGGCTTCATGCTTCATTTATTATCTCATTTTTTCTCAAACTTCACTGTTTTTCCACATCTTCTTTATTTCCCTTTTCATTGGCTTTTTTCACCTTGATTGACTAAAGACCTATATATCCCTTTGTATATAAACGCAGCCAGATACGAAACGATATAAAAATTTGTATATTTGGTATTTTGGAAGAGCACAACTTAGATTCGGTGCCATTTAGTCAGTTTTTTAAAATGATACTAAACTTTTTTTTCTTTCATAAAATGCAAATTTCTTTATTTTTTAAAAAATAAGTAGGTAACGCACCGTGTATTTTAAATTATATTTTTACTATTGTATTAATCTTGTATAGACATAGAATTGCGTAAATCGTGTACTTCCAGGATGTGCGGCATTTGCAACGGCAAGTCGATGCGTTAAAAAAAAACTGCTACTTTGATACATCACAGCATTGAATTTGTAACCTAATCTAATCTAATGAAACATTTCTAAGCCCGTCACAATTCCGAGTGTCTAGCATAACAATTTTTTGGAAAATTCGTTGTGAGTGCGGCTTTATGGTCCTGAAAGTCATCAAGTGTCCTGGTAGTCGCTGATACGTATCAGAAAAAGTCCTGGAACTTGCCGATCGACAAATTGATACATATATGTATGTATGTCAAATTTTATAGAATGGAACAACCCCTTATTGTTCACCTTATACGATTCTATTGTTTTATAGAATACAAATAATACCAGACATATTGATAATCGATTAATTTATTACTGATCAAGAACTCATTGAATATAGGAAAGAGTATTGTGATTGGATAAAATGAATTTGTAATAAAAAAATTTATTTGCCCATTTGAAAAATTATAATATGATTTATTCCAGTGAGTATCTCGAATGAAATAATTTATTACGTGTATAGAATTTGGTATATGAATTGCTTTTCTGGGAGGTCCTGTACTATCAGTACATATTTATGTATCACAGAACAGACATTTGTGGGATAATTTATCATACTTTTCTTTGTACGTATGTTATTCATCATTCATAGTGTACTTCCAATGCTTAGGACCACATTAGTTCAATTCTTTGTTACGCTTGTTAAGTATGATACTTTACCTTTTTTCGAATTTGATTATACGAAAAAGTACAACTTATATACTTTTATCGACACAACAAGATTTTATTAGCCTAGCAATTGGATGTGTTATTTATTACGTAAAACTGTTCCAGGAAACCTGCACAGTGCCGTAACATAATATAATTCCCATGAATAGCAATAAAATGAGTACATAATTGAATACAGTATATAGTATAGACTCAGAATGTAGCTATTTTACATAATAATTTTCTTGACTTATCCTTAATGACCAATCAAGAGTACGGGCGCCAAATTCAAAATAATTGACGTATAAAACATTTAATACAATATACTGTACGCCTGTTAAGTAACTGAATAAAATATGTAAACACGCGAGCTTACAGCAGTCATTTTATTTTGCTTCGATATTCAAACAAATCAATATGCATAAATCCTAATGGCATTCAATTCTCGGTCCCTGTTCCCTTCAAGCAATGAATGACCCTCGAAAACGAATCTGGCTAAATTGAGTAAAACACACCCTCAACTTTAATTCAGTATTTGGAAGTTCGCCCCAATTAATTCAAGCTTGGAATTACGCAGCCTGGATGAATTTAGGTGACTTTCAAACCCCAAAAATACATACATATAGATACGCAATATCTATGGATAAAGGATCGTCACGCATTTGGGGGTGGTATAGGGGTAGTCGGCCGACAAATTGTGTAAGCAATAATGCCACTATGGCTGACGTATAAATTTGGATTATCAAAGTGAACTTCGCCAGAGAATGGAAGCCCGGTACAGAGGGGTGTGAGTTTGACCACTGGCCGAATACAGATAACGAGGGGTAGGTTTTCGGGGCTTTTGAACAGATGGGCCGAGCGAGGACTAACCCTTATTATAAACAAGCCCTATTTATCTCAAGGGGTTGCAGGAACTTTACCACGCTTGGAATGCCACACGTAGACGTTACGGTACCCCCTTATCACCCTTTACCTGCGTTACAGACGACAACGTACTGTAGTAACCTACCCCAATCAGGTAGGGGTCTGACATAAAGGGTTGCTGAGCGTGACTGATTTTGCCGAGTAAGCAAAAAAACGGGGTCACTTAGCCTTTTTACACTTTAGGTTAGTAACTAATACGAACATTAATCCCACCTCTATAAAATTTCTCCCGACCAATCCCCTTATCCAATGCCAAATCTCCAGGAAGATTTTTTCACAGCAAATTTTAATTTTCCGATTATTCTACAACCCTTAATAAAAATCCTAAGATACCCCAATAGCGAGGCTAATATCGAACGTAAATATAATAAATAATAATTTCCAAAACGTCCGCCCCTAAAGCCATTCAGTGATTTGTAGTACATGGGGGATGCAAGCTCTAGATTGCCACGGGTGGTACACTCAGGATGAATATTGGTCCCGTGTCAACGAGTTATTTATGTGACGTTATAATCTATTGATTTCGGTATACAAACAATGCACGCTAACAGATCGTTGAGCATCACGCCTGGTCTACCTGGCACATCGTGCACCTCTGAACTACTTGCGCCTAGTAAGCGTACATACAAAACATATACATATAGCCATAGATGCACCTGGTGCAAGCAGTGCAACGACGAACCAGGGTCGGTGATGGTGAAGGGGGGGGGGGGAGGGGTAACTGGAAGTAAAGCCAACGAAACGTCGAAAGCGGAACATCCACCATTGTAAATCCCAACCCCTCTTCAGCCGAGTGCTAGTCAATTGCGATGGCAAACACCAAACAATCTCATTGGGGATGGGTGATTTTCTCATTCAAGAATATACGACAAAATTGAACTACCCTTTTATTCTTCGTCCACCCCCGTCAAGCTAACTGCGCGATTGGTTCATGCACATTTTACAATCTCTTTAAAAGCGCGAATGTGGCTGTCGTAATGAACGTTAAACAAAATTACAAATTGCACTAAGTACCTGCTGGACATATTTTTTCTCTGAAATGAGGAACGATAATACGAATGAGGATGAATAAATAATACGAGGACGTCGGAGACTGGGCCGTGCGCTCTTTTATGTCTTCCAACCGCAAAGGGAGTGGGAGGTTTGTACGGGTTGCTCTAATTTACATTGGCGTAGCTACGATTCTTTTTTACCAGCTAACAATGTACTTCAAGTTTTTCTACAGTATGTCACTCTTGTATTTGTATATGCTGGTAGTACGGTTGTAACCGTTGTAGGTACCTGGTAGTATACTGTTACCTGCGTGCTTTATATCTCTCTTCGTAATCGCGTGTTACGTATTAAATGAGAAAGTGAGAACTCAGCTGTATCGTAACGTTTACCTGTGACGTCTATGTCTCACTTGTTTTGCCTCATTCATAAATTGTTTAAATGGCGTCGTGCGATTAATGGGTTATTGCTGGTTTTAAAAGGGACGCAATCTTTTACAGTACTTTGAACATTGGGGGACGTTCAATTATGAGAATGAAAAATTTTGATGGACATGAAAAAGGTGGTTTTGGTACTTTTATATAGATTCATGAGTATATTCTTAATGAGATGGAAGATATGCTTTTGTGTAATTGTAGAGAAAACATATATTCTCATTTATATTCGTACGTTAGACTCGGACGTGTTTTACGAGATCTTGGAAAATATTTTTCTGTTTTCCGACACTTGTTCCAGAATTGACGTTGGTACGTAAAGCGGGAGAAGAGGGCGCAGATAAGGGGCGTTGCTGCTGGGTATAGTCGAAGGTGGGACAACGAGCGAAGTGCGGGTGAGCAAATTAAGGTGAGGTAGTCTTTTGAGAAAAATGGATGATAAACGGTCCACTTCACTTAGATGATATAGAAAAGAAGCTCGAACGTGATAGCTTCGTTTCGTTGGGGTTAAATAGTTTTTCGATACGAAAGGGTTGTAAGATTGGATTATTTGCCCGCTCTAGAAATTGTCTTCGACCTGCCTCTACTTTTAGTTTTCCTATCCCCACGTTCTTCTATTACTCATCTTTATTCTACGTTGATTCCCGTCCTCGTCTTTCCATCTCTTACTTCTTGGCTCCTCCTTTGCGACAGGCACTTCGTTCTGCGCGCAACTAACGACCTCGCGAAAGTGTCAACGGGAAATCCAATTTGGCCGATGCCTAACGACCTATTTCGTGGAGGGTCGCGAATTCCTCGGGATATGCCCTAGGGACTATTCTCTAACGAGGAAATCCATCCTGATTCTGATGTATACACTTGGGAAATTTTGCTAAAGAATTCAGAAATTTTTTTGACAGTTACCATAGGACAGATGCCACTTTGCGGTAAGAAGTAAAAAAAAGACTATGGCAGACTTCATTGGTTAAGTGGAATCTCTTTTCCTCGTTGTACATCTTTGGTAGAATGTAAGAAATGGATTTTATTTAACTCACGTGATAACTTTTGTGCTTTGTGTAACTTTCAATAAAGTGGAACAACAAAAATCGAAAAATGAATTTATTTCGAGAATACTGGTACTGGAATTTATGGCTCACTGAGTATATTTCACAAACTAGCACGAGTAGAGATACTCGTTGTAAAAATTGAATAAGACTATGTGTGCATGCGGTAATGGACATACCCAGTATGTCCATGACGTCTTGTGCCTGCGTTCGTGATGGTGGCGACAGTAGTACTGGCGCCGTATCGGTCAGACTTGACTGCCGGCTCCGAGACTACCCCCGTACTGTCCCATTCCCCCACCACGTTCACAGTGGGCGTGCTCTGAGGGACTGAAGAGGGTGAAAGGTTAGGTAGGGTAGTTATATAGGACTAGTCTGACCAAGAGGAAGGTTAGGTTGGATGTTTGGAAGGGATGGAGAAACGTAGAATTTCAAGCTATGCCATTTCTTCCCTATCAATTTAGAGATTTTTTTCATTTTTCTCACCCCATTCTGATCGCAGTCTCAAGAATCTAGGACCAAGGGTGTATTCCCTTTTCCTCTATATCATATCGTATGGAATAAAGCCAGAGCCACCACTCCCGTATAAAACCGCATTAACCTACTGAAGATTTTCTACCCTCGTTGGATAGAACCTGCAATCCACAACCATCAAAGGGTTGTATAATAATCCTGGCAGTCCGACTGACACGAGCTAACCAATGGGATAAACATTAAAACCGGAATATCAATTAGAGCTGAGTAAATGAGCCACATAGCCAATACTTTGGTTCAATCGAGTCTTCGTCTCGTGGGTCCATCTGCAGTTCAATAAGGGTCCATGACTTCTAAAACTATTTCAGGAGAGAATTTCATCATTTATATACAGCGGAAGTTATGAGCAGAAAGATATGAGAAGGAGGGAGACAGACATATATAAATACCAAGTATTCAAGTGAATAAGAGAATGACAGAGTGAAGTCCACCAACCCCTCGGCATCTCGATTTCATATTATTTCGATGATTCAGAGCATGCTCTCTCGACGTGCCCTTTACATCCCTTCGCTGCCAATTCCGCTGGGCCATTCTGCCCATTCATTGTCTGCCCCTATCAGGCACTCCTCCTCCTCCTCTAGGTCCTCTACCATATCTCCTACAGGATAGAACCAGAGAACCAGTTGCTAACAGCACCTCCGTCTCCTACCTCTACGACCCTCGACACTCAACGCGTTCAAGTTAATTTATCAAGCAATTCCACGCATCGATCACAAGTGCCGGCCCTCTTCCGTCAGAAGCCTCCGACTCTCCTTTTTCTCCTCTTTCTCATTAAATATTTACTTCTACCCTTCGACCCGATTCTGCCCTTTGTGCTTGGTTACTAGACCAGGAACACTGGAGGAGCCTGTAGACGAATCAATGTTTATCAATTGCCTTTGCTTAGGATTTCCTGTGCGCCGTTCATCTCTTATACTTATCCACGATTCTACCTTAGGTAATAGACGGTGTATACGAAACGTTCGGGCAAGGGGAAAACGAATTTTCTCGTCAGACCATCAAATGACTAAGCGATTGAACTTGGTGCCGAGACTGTGCTTGATTAAAACAACCTATTTCTCTTTCCACCCTTCGATGAATCCCTGTCGAAAAGAGCAACCTGCTGTGACTACCCCTATACGTAAGAAGAATGAAGCGGAAGTTGGATGTGGAGGGGCTGGAGGTTACTGATACGAGTTGGCCAGTCCCGTGCGTGTATTAGAGAAACAGCGGGGAGGTTTCACTGTGGCTATCTGCTTGATAAATACAAGCAACCCTTGAATAATGCAACAACCGTTCCGACACTTGCAAGTAAACAAGAAACCTAACCTCCAGGTTGGAGGATACTGATTCCCTGAGTTCCCTTGGCGCATCCAAATGTCCCTCCTAGTGAAACACCTCGCTACACGAAATACCGTGAGAAGACGCATTAGGTGTAGCTATAGCTATTCTTCTGGTTACTTTATTCAACCTCATTCATTTTCAGGATAGCAACCCTTACGCCAATAAGACCAAGAGGTAAAGAATCGGCAAAGAGAAACTTAATTAATGAAAAAAAGTAAATTTCTATAGCAATTAACAATTATTATATACATATATAATAATACAGTTATAAAATTAGCAATGCACTCTGTACAATTTAATTCGATTATTCTACCCTGTCTTCATCCCCTACGAAAATTACTACATGTCCAGGATATCCAATTGAATTTGGGAACACTTGGTGAAAGAGTGCCAGAGATTAAATCAGCCCTCGTACACTCTTGTATGTATGTATGTTCTAAGGGTGAATTTGCTCCAGCAGAATCATCCTAACGGCAGTGTGTAGCTGTCGGTGGGGATGAAATTACTGCGGTTTGAAAATGGCAGACGCAAATTCAATAATATGAAATAGATTCAGGTGTCCCGTAGATAAAGCTTCGAGGGTGGTCGTGATATATCGGCACAGTGGCACACGAGATGAACGCCAAGGCTTATGATGAACGATCCGCACGGATAACCTAATACAGCATGGTTACGTGCTCCATTATATATATATAAGCATACAGCTATAGATAAGAATGTAGGTATATCATATCTAGTCCATATCCAATGCATTCACGGTATAAGGAAGATACGTACGTAGAGCCATGAAATTACGATTGGACTTTGTCACGCACAAATTTACTCAACGGTGCATTTAAATAATCCGATTTTGTCGCCCGGCAAGAAATTCCACCACATGGTAGTACAGACTAAAGGATAGTCCGATACCGATGCCCGATGACCTTTTAATAGGATAATCTCGAGTTATCTGTGCACAGTTTCGATCGTAGTGAAATTTGAATCAAGCAATTTCTGTAATTGCGACAGCTAATAGGAACGATGACAGGAATGGTGCACAGGGTTAATTCAACCTATGGGCTGCAGATAGCAAAGTAGCCGTGAGATTGTGCGATTTGTTCACACCTGTGTACATACCCTTATTATGCCACAGTGCTATTACACTGCTGTGATACATATGGATATATAACGGGTATACAGGGAAGTAACTACGTACGTTGCACAGTAAAAATTAAATTAAATTATACAGTTAAACGAATTAGAACTCATTAAGGGTTCCTAATTCCTTCGGTCTGTATACGCCTTTATTGCTTTTCATCCCTTCGCAGTATAAAGACAGGGGTTGCATCCCCTCGCAGTATACAGGGAGTCGTGGAACGTCCGTGCTAGAATTTTTTTTCTCTGCAATCCGAAAATGATTATCCACCGGCATGCAGAGATGCCACCACGTGCGTCACCGAGTATGCGGATAGGGGATGAAATATGTGTATATCTATGGATGGCTCGCTAACGCCGGGGAGGGTTGGCCGAGAATGAGCTGGATGACTGAGGGCGTTGAGGTATATTGGCATACCGACGCTCGCCGATATGGGAATACTTTAAGACCAACTTTAAAGTCCGCGACCAGCCTGACGTCGACTGAATTGTAGATCGTTGATTATATACGCAAGTATAAAGTGCCTATAGGTACTATGGGGTGTTGGCCATGCCGGTAGGTAAGGGTTGCGTTTAATTGCACCATCCTGACATACCCTGCAAATCCCAACTCCTACCCACGTACCATCCCCCGAATTAAGGATGAGAGTATAAGAGAGATAGGAGGGCGATATTCACAGACGCTTCCAAGTTCCCTGAATTCTGTGAGGTTGCCGTCGCGAAATACGTGGGGGAGGTCCGTCGCGACGCCCGGCGTCGTGCAATTCTCCTGGATTAAACGCATTCTTCCGCCGTGACGGAATCCTTGGTCGACGAGCCATTATTTCTGCCTTCTTTTTCTATTTCCGATTAACGACCCAGAAGGCTGACGTTCCAGGATATTTCGCACCCCTAATGATACCCACTGCGTACAGACCTTAATACAACCCTTATAGGTACCTGAATATCGACTGTAGTCACGAACTGGTCGATTTTCACTCGACGACCCTTAACACTCACCCTTATTCTTATACCCCCCGACTTTTATTCCTGCTATGTCTCTACGACAGTCTGGGACAGTTTCTTATGGTTGTTTCTATACGTGTATATGTATGTATATATATATATATATAGAGAGAGAGAGAGAATATATGTATACACACGTACATATATATACATATATCTCTATATATATATAGAGAGAGAGAGAACCACCCCTCTGCGACCTTCGCGACAATATCCGTAAAGTCACATTCTTCGGGACATTAATATTGGCAAATTAGTGTTGAACAACGATATATGCGACGTGGGGTGAAGACAGTGAGGGAACTTAACTCGAACGTATGGGGGAGGATAAGATGTTAGGAAAAGTCTATTAGATACGAACGCACCATTACGAGAATCTATATGAAGCAATCGGGGCATGTATTCACTGTGAAAAACTACCTTTTTAACACCCCTAACTCACTGCTAAAAGTATCTCGCCATATTTCTACCTATACACCCAGTAGATTTTCTTTACTCGTCTCTCCGCTTAAAGATGGAAACGGTCTGTTGGTATCTTTTAAGGCGAACTTGAAACTTTTTCAATTATTCCTATACGAATCTTAACCTGGTAACGTGCCTCGTAAAATGCTTGCTTCTCCCAATGATCGTAATCCTGTCTATCTAACCCTTGCAGAGACGTAAGAAGTAACAAATTTTCCGGGCTTTTAAAGTCCATTTAAATTTTCACAAATATAACGTTACGAGTATCTTTGCAGCCCTAAAATTCAGATCATCTTTATTGCTATTTTTCACGATCTAAATAAAAGCGCAATTCAATATACCATTATATTGCACAGTCATTCTTGATTTTTTTTCTAACAATCCCAGAAACGCCAACGGCACTAGTGATTCCGTTAAAACTAGTTCAAGTGTTTGACTAATTACAGTGACTTTCATCCGACATTGCATAGCGGAATCAGTCAATCGGTGCTTCCTTCGCAAGTTGAAAGTTAGCCCGGAAAACTTAAGGAAGCACTCTGCGATAGACTATGTATATGCTCTTGTATACTACATAATGTATACACATATATAAATAGGTAGTAAAAACCCAGATATCGTAGCTGTACTCTGTGCAAGTAGAGGAGCTAATAGTGGCTTAAGAATAGTAGTCTTCTCACGTGCACCTTCGCTGGCTATAGCAATTCGACTGTAAATCAACCTTAAACCCTCTCGGCCGGCTTACAATCAAATGTACTTAGCGCTCGCCAGGAAACGTACGGGATATACATACTTAGCGTCGCCAAAAACGTAATAACGTCGATCATAAAAATCAGCCAGTGGATACTTGAAATGGCGCACGTTTTAACAGTAGGTACTGGACAAGCTCCATAAATCCTGAGAGTACGTACCGACCAATCTATAGCCATAGAAACTTCGAGAAAGTCATAGCCCTCGTGCCAGTACCGTCAAAAGCCTTTATGAAGTGGTTCTACGAACTTTGTGGAAAATCGAGAACAAATTTAACGATCGAGAACGAAAGAACTAGAAGAAACGTAAAATCAGTTTTTTTTTGGAAATCATAAAAGTCACATAATCAACAGTTCTCTCGTATAAAACTTTTCAGTTTTAGTAAGAAAAGAAAATTTTTATTTCTAGAAAAAATGTCTCCGTATTTTCTATGCGAATTCGTGACTGTACGTGAATCCCCTACCGTGCGATAAATAGCGATAGCGCCAATTTTAATCTGAAGCATATCCGATGTCTGTTTTTCGATTCCCGGTTGCGTTACGTTTTGGTGGTACCAACGAGAGCCGGTTACGGAAGTGAGTTGCGGTGACGTTGCAGGGAATTGCGATATAATGGAGGGTGTGTGCGATCCCAAAGGTATCGTGTGTCGCTGACTGTACAGCCAAACTGACCGCACAGCGATACACATTAACGTTAGCAACTACGAACCGCGACTTCACGTACACATAGTATGTATCTGGTAGTAGCTATATGAGAATAGTGCACTGTGGACTAAGTATTGGTACCACTGGTCAGTTGGTGACCATTACTACTCTATGGCGGTGAATGCGTGTGCTAACAGTAACGAATCGGCCTAATTTCGCACAACAGTCTGGCGATGCGAATACTTGCTACTTGTTACTAGATGCCTGCCTATAGGGGTAATAGGCAGCGCCAGTGATAGTCTTGGGAATTTAGTTGGACTGGTTAGCAACTCCTGCTGTTTGTATCATTATTTTATATATATATTTATATATTTTTTTCCACATTGTTTTATCCCTTACTGTTATGTATGTTGAGTTTAACGTATGTTTGCGAAAAAAATTCATTGGGGAATGCGAGCCGTAATTTCGATTGCCAAATGAATAACGAAAAACGTGCTGGACTTGCAGGGTGGTTGGTACGCTTAAATATTTTTGACTTGGACACCCTTTATTTTATCGTTGTGATTATTTCACGAGAGTACCGTGGCTTTGCTGCAATTGGTATTGCAAGTGCATTTCAAGTGCAGTAAGGTGCAGGACTGTTTCATAGACGTGATATGGATGCAGAGTTTTGTTATTAGTTTTTTCAAGGTTTAAGCATCTGGTTGTGCTGTGATTTTTTGATTTTTCTTTTCAGACTGTATATTTTGGTATTTTTGATAGAGAGAGCAATGATCAACGAAATACAGGAAAGTTCTTTGTGAACGCTGGATGCTTGGGATAATTTTTTAAGGATTCGCAAAAGACTCTTGAAAGTCACAGAACTTTTAAAGAAACGTATTATTCTAGCCATCGCTATAGGCAATTTTTGTAATTTCAATTGAATTTTACCTAATTTTTGTACCTCGCAGAAACAAGGAGGAAGAAACGACGAAAACAGCGAGCAACGTCGGAAAGTTTATTCCGCGACACTGTCGGCCATCTTTCTCGATTTATTAATTCGCAAAAGTTTGAGAATTGAGTTCGTAGTTCGTCGAATTTCTCGAAAACACTTTGTTTTTGTTACTGACTCCGTTCTGCCATCCTTGTACTAGGCTAGTCGCCTGTACGTAAAACTTCCATTTATCGAGGGCATTTACTTCGACGAGAACACCCGGTAGAGAAAAGCTCCTTTTACATTTGTGCATAGTATTCGCTATATCTGCATTGACGGGAAACGAATCGACGTACTTGACGTAAGGAGAAGAAAAGATAAATAAAAAAAATGAAACCTGAAAAATAAGCGTCCTATATCACTGCAATTTCTTTTCTGCTCTCTTCTCTCTCTCTCTCTCCCTCTCTCTTGATTCTCCTACGATGACCAAATATCCACTATTGCAAGATGAATAGTTTTCAACGTCTGGCTTCATAAATCTCAGCTGGAAATCCCAACCGATAAGGGCTGATAATACAGTACATATACCATGAAGATTCGCAAGTTCTCCCAGCGACTTTGTGCGAATCCCAGAGTGGCCTGTTATATCGTTTCCATTCTGTAAAAGGCGTTCGTATATCGACAACGAGATAAATTCACGACATGGAAATTTTTCAGTGACATCCCAAGAAACGAGATACCATTTTATTGTACAGATGGTGCGGATGTATCTACTTCGAGATATTTCTGTGGTCAGCGTTTACAGGTTACACACGGAGCTCTATTCAGAATTATTGCACCACCTCAAGATGGCTCTACTATAGAATTCAAATGGATCGACTAGCTTTAGTCGGTGCAATACGCTTGAGTAATCCACTATATGTCCATTTAGTAACACTTGCTATGAATTGGACTAAAGTCATTTTGGAGGCTGCAAAAAACTGATTCGTAAGACAATGATAAAGCTCTTGTAAGGATGCTGGAGTAACGTGGTCCAGTAGTAGAAAGCATCCAGGGTAGAGCAAAATTGGCTGGTTGCCAAGGACAGCACTGCGGATGTGGGTGGTGACAGTGGTGGAGGTTGTAGTAGGGGTAGGATAGTCACCATTTGTAAATCTAGAGGGTGACTTTAAAGTGTCGTACTAAAAGGACTGATCGTTAATTTTCAATCAGCATTTTCTACAATGCGGGGAAGACCATTTTTTTGATTTTCAAAAAACTACAAACTTTTTGACACCTGGCCTCGGGTTATTCAGTGACTTTGAAAAACGTATGAAAACTCAGAAAATTGACGAAGGTTTGATATCCCATCTTGGATAGGTCCATTTATCTGACCTAGTTACTGTATAAATATTAGATCGGGAAATCTCATATCCGAAAATAATCAAATTTGACCTAGATTTACTTATATGGTATTAGACAACTAGCTATATCTAATATTTTATTAAAGTGTGTGATTTTTACCCTACATGCGAAAACCAAATTTGACCTATACCAATTAAATTAAATTTAGACTAATTATATAAGAGTTTAAATTTCATTTGCATAGACTTTCTATAAGCTTACAAAGCTTAGGAACCCTATAGCATCAAAATACGTAAAACCTATATGATTATCATATACAGCATAAAGAATGTATGGTTTATTATTAAATCAAGAAAAAAAATATGACCAACAGCTACAACACACACAGAACTAAAGTCAATAAAATTCCACTGTCAATCTTACTGCCAGTATTAAATAATTTTCAACAGACTTCTACATAATAAAGTAGTGTCGAAACATTTTACACATTTTCTAAGTACCCCGTACGTTTAATGCCATTTAGTTAGGTCGGTAAAGATAGAAAAATTATGGTCAGTCTACCTAAATACCCATTTGGAAAGTGGCTTTCCCCAAGGATCATTTATCCTCGAACAAGGACACGATCTCGTTCTTCGTCGGATACCCGTGGAAAAATCTACGACTGCCCCACAGTAAGAAAGGCGAAGCAGAATAAAGAGTAGGGTAGAAGACGAAGAAGACGTTAGGGAAATAAAAAAATGACCGAACCAGCCATTTTTAATTACTTTCATCGAAATTAATTAATTTCATCGCGTTAGTACTATATATGTATACATATATACAGTTGGTCCAACGCATCGAAATGGAAACGAAGCGGATAATAAATATTGGGGTAGTTTTTCGAAGATGGCTGCTTTCAACGGAACACTCCTATCTTCTTCGAAACAGGCCGCGCCCTTGAACAATAACAAATCTTTTCACACTTCAAGTGTATAATCCTATTGGGAAGTGGGAGAAGGGTGTTAACTCGGCGTATGCCAACGCTACATTTATTCCAGACGAGTTACGTATTACCTTCGACGTTACGTCACATTAGGTTTCGTTACGGGCAGCATTAAGGTGCTGCCGTTCACTGCTGCGGAAACGCGATACGCTTTCGCTCGCGACGGCTCATGCAGGCATTAGAAACACTGGCGTGGTTACATGAAAATACGAGCTTTAAAGTAAATCTATATATACGATATATAAGTATACATAATCTAAAGAGTACCCTTCGCAAAGCATAAATTCCATTTCAGCGTTCGATTCTTCCTGTCGTCAGCGAACACCCCTGTTTCCTTTTGCTTTTGTGCGATAGCCATTTCCGTTCGGCTCGACTCGGCTAGGTTCGGTACAGTTCGGTTTGCGACTACGGCTCTACTGGGGTACCAGTCTGAATTCTCGATAAAGCTTGGTGATGCTTATACATGGGTACGTTGATTGGTGGAAGGATAACGGGTGGCAGAGAGGTTTGTCGAAGGAAAGATTATTCTAGGGGATGAATTATGGAATAATTCACGATTAAAAAGCACTTGGAAGGAATTATCTGACGAATGGGGGTTATTTTTAGATACGTGTTTCGTAACGGTAACTTTACCTTATTTGAAATCCCTTGGGGTGAAAAATTGAAAATCGCAGAATGCTCTTAAGGCAACCGCGATGGGGCAACTACCAACGGCTAAGTGGGTTCAATCGCCCTCGACCTGGCATTTTCACAAGCTCCTCCTCCCCTCCCTCCCAGACATTATGTAATTTTTTCTCCACTTTTCTCCTCTCTTCTCCATCTTCTATCAGCCTCCGATTTTTCACGGCTCAACGGACCAGCAACGTGCGCCAAGCGATACGGCCACTGCCATGGACCAAATGTAATCTGCGATTGGGACCTTTGTGCTCGGGATTCAACTCTGCAATTCTACGTGCGTATCGACGCTGATCATCGTTTGGAAAATGAAGAGGCTTTTGTATCCAAAGGGATGATCATCCCCATGAGCAAAATTACACATAACGGAACGGGTGTCCATTCGACCGTCGTTCCAGAAATAACTGGATAAAAGATATTTTTACACATTAATCTCTCGTCTATAAATCGACAAAAAAAATAAATTCAACTGTAGTCCTCTCCAGAGATTTATCTGCGAATATACGGATCATCCATAAACCCCAATTTACTTAAATAAATAATTGACATTTTTTTTCTTACTAACTGATACGATTAAACAGAGCCCTATCTGCGTGATGCGCCTAATAAATCTTATACGTAAATGCGTAACGAGCCTCATCCTGCTCAAGGATTTACCTCAGACAAAGCATCCTAGATTCCCTTTACGGTGAGCATGCAAAACGCGAGCTATTATCGAATAATGAAGCAGCCCCCGTACAACCCGATCCTGAACTCAGTCTACAGTAAGCACAACCCTTCTGCGTCATACATATGAATGTATCTGCCTATATACGCTACTAGCCTAGCATTGCCGGAATATAGCAAAAGCCATGCTCGATCTCGTAGCCAGGATACAAATGCGTCCCAATTGTTAACCACGTCTGAATCGCTTCACGAAATTCAGTTATGCTAACCCGAACTATCGTTGGAGTCACGCAATGCAGTTCCGATGTGAATCCGCCTTGCGAAGCTCAGTTAAACGTTGAGTCGCGTGGCGTCGATCACAAATACGATTTAACTGAGTCACTGTCAGAATGTATAGGGGGTCAGAAAGTAAAGCAGCTACTCGCATAACCGATTCTCGATCTTTGAAATTTGAACATTGAAGATGTTATTTTTATTATTATTACTATATAATAGAAAAGTTTTCCGTGCTTTTCGTGTATTACTATGTATTATATATATACCCATAGGTTAAAATGTAAATATAATATATATAACTATACCTGTATATATACAGTAACGACTATATCCTGATAGAAACTCAGTTTCCTCTTGGGGGTTGCAAAATTTTTGTTCCACAGAACCAAAAGAGCTTTTTCAGCAAAATCCCATATCTTGGGAATAATAAAGGCGACTTTGCGACACGGCGTAGCTACCCGAGTCGAACGGTAATCTTCTAGGAGAAGGTACAAAAAAGGTGAAGTAAGTAAGAAAATGTAGATAGGAAGGAGGAAAGAGAGAAAAGTGGAAGTAAAAATAGAGTAGACAAAGAAATACAGATATCAGGAATTGAGAATGGAGCTTAACGTATTCGCAGTTCGTGCTAGGGGGAATAGGTATGTACATATGTCGCAATGTAGTAGATTCCAAGATATACGGTATAGGTTAGTATCAGGCCTGAGAAACCCAATAGATAAAACTACAAATCGAAACTAATAGGAAGGAGATTGGAACTCGTAACTCGCACGAAAAGAGATTCCCTTTGACATTCGCCAAATGATACTCCGCAGTCCCGTTTAGGGATTTAATATAAATATTTGTTATATACATATATACATTATAACGAAGCCATAGCTTTGAGTATATTCAAGGTCTGGTATACCTCTGGATATCATTTGGGAATAATATACAAGCCTATAGTACAACTTATTATACTTCAAGCGAACGTCCACCATTTACTTGGTTGCACATTCGCCATACCGAAGAGCTTCTAATTCATTGTAAATTTATACAATTAACCGTGTGCTGGGGTTAGTCGAAGCCGATAACTTGCAACAGCGAGAATTCGCCTTACGGCTGAGCCTTGACTGCATACATTTGCTACGTACGATTCGTCTTGTACATTGTAGGTACAGTTGGCGCCACCGTCGCGATTGGCAACGTCTTTGCTTTTTCACTGTTTGGATTTGAATTTACGATACTCGTCCAAAAGCGTATGGCTTTTACTGCTTTCCAGTCGGCCGCGGAGACAGATGCTGAGTTTTCCTGAGATGTCGGGACATAAGATACATACGGGAATACGATTCGATAGAAGACTTTAGTAAAATGTCCTTTTCTCGATCTTTCAAGGTTGTTCGCGATAGACCGCGATTTTGCACCAACGACACGTTCGCCTGATATATATCCTCCCCCCCCCCCTTCCCCACACAGAACGCATGACATTTCGCGTTAACGTATCTATCGTGCAAATCGACCCTTATTGTCTGCCACTCGAAGACATGCGCCACAACCCTCTACACGTACGTGTATTAAATCCATAAAGCGTTTTTCCCTCGTAATATTTTTCTTCCCTGACACAGCCACTCCAGATATCCCTAACGAAGTATTCTCAGGAACCACCCCTTAGGGGTTATAAAAGAATATGATAAGTAATCTGGAACTTTATATAAGAAAAAAATTACCCTCGCAAGATAATACTGTATACTAAACATATACGGTATAGACACTTGTGAGACTTTGACATTAGGGGATGCACGTCTGACAATAATTTTCCCCACAGTGCATAACTCTGGCTTCATTATATATTCTGTACCTTACAAATACAATCTACAGCTTTAAATTGCATCTGACGTGTAGGGGTAGTTTGGTCCGTGGTATGGAGTTACGGTTCGCCGTCGCGTTACCCTAGGTCAGTTTCTATAGGATGTACGGTAAGCCACGGAATGAGACAGGACCAAAGGAGGTAATTTTAATCGTTGCTATCCCTGCGAAGATCGATTTCTTCGTCGAATGGATTTGCCCGTATGTCTTCTGTGACCGACAACCCTCTCCCTATCTATAGGGTGGCTCGAAAAGATTGCGGATGGGAATCATTTATCTTCGTTAGCGAGCGGCGAGAAGAGCACGATATCGTACTGTGGATATTTTTTATTATGTACATATATATATATATGTATACTTATTTTATTATGTACATATATACACTTATTATGTGCATATATATATACTTATTATATACATATATACATGCACAGCGGAAATACGCGGGATGCTCCGCGTCCCTCTAATTCTGATTAAGAGGGAGATCATGGCGAGACTAGACGCGTAAGGAGCGTCAACGCGAAATGAAATGTTCGCTCCAATGTAATCCAGATTAATGATACGTTCTCTGGTAACCTGGATCGAAAAAGCTCACACGGCGAACTTGTGAATTTCCTTTAGAAGACGCCACATAAATTTGCGAGGAATGCATCGCTCGTTTCGATTTTTGGATGCAGGCCAACTCTTCGCCTTTATATTACTATTACTAATATATATATATATATATATATATATATATATATATATACTCTATATATTATACTCGAGTATATAGCTGACTATGTCTGGAGTTTTACCACTGTAGTACCTATACTATACTCTTCTACTGTTATACCCTTACGGTAAACAGTATATGGATATATGTGTGTGTAACGTTGAAATCACTCTTTCTAGAAAAAGCAAAAATATCTACCGCCTTCGGAAGAAGAGGATGGATGATATGTAAGAAGAGAGTCGAAAGGTGAGACAGTAGAGAAAAAAAAAACTTCTCGCACGTTTGGCCCAGTTACGACATAACCATCGACTTAACTGCCCGCACCGTATCTAACGCGCTTCGGTAATCCAAGAAAATTTATTCACAAAGAGCCAATTCCTCCTTAAACTTTTCGTCGTCCTTGCCTTTCCTTTTTTGCTTCTCTCTCCTTCTTTCTCTATTTCATTTCACTAACGTTTTCGTTGTTTTTCTACCTTTATCACCGTTCCGTTTCTCGTTTGCTTTCAAGCGTTCTCTGTCTCTCTCGCGCTCACAACTCCACTCGCTATCTCTTTTTCTAACTTTTAGCACTCTCTTTACTTCGACTCATCGATCAAGTCGAAGTTTCGCACAACGAATCGCGAACTCAGTAACGTCCTGCTACCAGTCGCGGCTAAAAGTCTAAAAGGCTTCGACGGGAACTCCAGGGCACCGCCTACCCATCTACCCTCAATTCCTTTGACACCCTCTCGATAAATGCGTTAGCCCCGTTTGACGTATCGACGATATCCTGATTTCCTTGTTCCTTTTTTTTTCACCCTTTCATTAATATGCAGGTAGAGGGGTAGGATCGTCCAAATATTACGTTTGACTTATTTGCAGATTTTAATATCCCTTTACAGTTACCAATTTTTACTTTTAACATATTATGCACAGATTAATGACAGTTGATAAGGATAATTTTCACTGGATGGGAATTGATGATATAATTTTTTATCGCAAAAAAGTGAATTTCAATTGTACAGAGAAGAAAGATCAGCGATAAAATTTGTATTGTATAAAATGAATACGCGGTTCTATCTACGTATATGAAAGTTTCGTAAGGGTGAATATGGAATGGGAGCAAAGTGGTCAGCGATTGGAAATTATTCTGTCATACTGGTTGCGGTTTGGTAAAATTTCCCGAACTCATCCCATTTTTTCATCGATAAGGAAAAATCTTTTAATATTTCGTGTAGCCCGCTGCTTTCAGCTTGTCCGCTTACTGAGGTAACTTCCTGCCTGTTGGGTCTGATAATCAGTGGTTTATTTGACTCGCATAAAACAAGCGGTCTTGTATGAAACTGCTGAGGCTTTATTTTATAGGATTCTATATATGTATAATATACGTACATACATTTCTTATGGTGCAAGGCGAATATCCAACGGTATCGCTAACTTCGTCTGGCTCCGAGAGGAGAAATCTCACAGTGTTAACCTCACGTCTCGAGTGTAACGTTCCTCTCGTATTTTCTCTATTTCGTACCAGAACGAGAGAGAGAAATGGGGAGAATAAAATCTACCACTAGAGGAGTATCATCAACTGCGGTAGAATTCTGTACTAACTTGGCGAGTTTGTGACGCTCGCGTATCTACAGTACCGACGGGCAACGTAACATGGTATAAACATAAAATAGAGGGACCAGTAAAAATTATCCAAAAGTTTTCTCATATTTTATTACAAATCCAGTTACCTTCGAGTTAGCAGCATCTGCTTCCAAGAAAATGCTCACCTGCAACAGAATAATAAAACAACAGTTAGTCTCGATTCTCTCACAGGTTATATATCTCTTATTTAATTATAAAGTACATATTCAGTAAATTAGATATTTTTGAGTCTTCGGAAACAGATGATTTTATTTACAATAGTGATTTATCACATTCCTTGATATTGAAGTAGATCGTCTCGGATATAATAAAATGACGTAGCCTTGTTACGTCACTTAGCCATAGAGCTTTTGAAGATATGAAATTTCATATTTGTACAAGGTTTCATATAGTTTTCATATACATATTGTATGAATAATAGGTGTATGACGTAGACAAGTAATTTTTTCTGAAATTTACAAAATCTAATAAAATGGTGTATATGCAGAGGCCATTCCTTTGCCGAAATTCCAGGGATGATGAAGAGCTGTCTTTTCGTCCAGGGACGTACGAAATTGCAATCTCGGTACCTCTACGCAATTTTGCCGCATTTGCGTCGTTCTGCTGCAGGATGCGGCATAGCTGTTGGAATTTTCGTCGACTGCGGTTGCCTTTCGGTATGGGGTCACTGATATGGCATACGAGGTTAATTTGATTTTTATCTTCCGTAATATCCGGTTGCCTGTGCCCTCCGTGGCGCGTTAGTAATTGCTAAACTTTAAAAGGGTTATGGCTCCTGATTGGACCGCTGGCTACTTCACGTATTACATACGTACCAACGTGCCTCGATTATATACGTATGCATACATATTTACAATCATCTAAGTACATGTAATCATATAAAATTCTATATTGTTCGACCTAATTCGCAAGGGACTCATATACAAAAAGGTGTATTCTCCCAATAGAATTAATTTCCTATACGTAAATTAAATACAGTCAAGGGAAGTTATATTATTGATTAAATATATGTAAAACCTTGTACAAATTGGACAAAAAAATAATTACCATATGACTAAAACTATACCACATGCTTGTAATACGCAGGAAATAAGTGCAATGGTAATTAACCGAAAATATGATTTTTATCCTAACCAAAATGTGGTGCATGTACTATGTATTAAAAGGAATAGATATAGGTATATATGCTCGGAGGCCACTCTCGCTCCGTTTTATCCTATCACGTTCGCTTTGTTTGGCTTTATACGCGGCGAACGCGAAAATTGCTAGGTTGGGAAAATTTCATTGGACCAACCGTGTGCATCAGGGTTTACGTATACCGAGGTTGTAGGTACGTCGAATCTCTAATACCAGGTCCCGCTGGTTGCAAAACCAGTAGTACCAGCTCGGTTGCAAAATCAGTCTAGAAAAGCAAGTTGGAATAGCGCGCCAGGAATTATCCGTTTTACGTGAGGATCCAGAGTGGGGGAGTCTCAATTATGCCAACGGCACAAAAGCATCCCCGAAGAGACTTTCCACTTCCGTGAAATAGCTTGGAATTCGGAGGCAATGTAAAATCTTCAGGTTAGACTCCTTTAAGGGAGTTTACGTTACTGTGCAGCTACCTTCGGTACAGCCTTAAATGTTATCACGAGTACATTAGATACCCACCTACCCTTTTCACCTTCCTGGCAATTATGTATTCTATGGAGCTTCTACTGAATGTAATGAACACCCTTGATCCTATTATCGAAGCATATTATAGTCACGTTATAAGGGTTGGTTTATGGTCTTGCTTGATTACCAAAAAGTAACGTTACTATCGTCGGCAATTCTAAACTTAAATTATCTCTGTAGTCACCTTATCTCTTACAGTTACAACATTCTGTCAACGTACTATGAACTGACCCTTAAGTTCTTATTAAAATGGACAGATTTTATAAACACAAAATCTCTTCGACCATACGATTTAAATACAAGGTCAGTAGAATTGAGTACCTCAAACGTATTTCCACGTGGTGACTTCTCTCGGACTTTCTCACTGACTCACAATGAGTTCTCTGGATACAGAACTCCTGTACAAGAACTGTCGACATGAACGTGAAAATTATATTAAATGAGGAATCACGATGAGATAAAAGCTAGAATGAGACAAATTATACCCGGAAGATTATATTAACGTTATAAAAAATATATTTAAAAAAATTTCTCAAAATAATACAAGAATTTTAAAAAAATTTTACCTCTAATTCGTACGGACTTCATACAGACTTTCACAATGATAATGTACATATGGAATGTGTATCTGCAAAGGGTTAGTTTTCGATGACGATAGAATCGAGGTAGACGGTGGAAACAGGAGGGAACTCAAGTCAGTATAAGGGATGGACCGAAGGATGATGAGTTTGCAGTTTGACTCCTGTATCAAACCACGTCAAACTCGACTGCCATTAATCTTACTCTAGTGCAAACATCATTGCTACTTTATGCATACACACACACACACAGAAAGTTACAATTCGCAAGGCGTAACCGAAGAGGACGTTACCGACGCCGACGCCGACGCCTAACTTCTCCTTTACTTTAACTCGGATACACGTGGCCACATAGACTCCGTTCATTGCTCCCACACTGGTACTTGTATAAGGTACGTGCCTAAAAGTCCTCGAACGTATACAGAAAGCAAAGCAACGCTTAGAGGGTGCCTTCAAGTTTAAATGAGCGTAAGGGGGTAAACTACCCCTTACGCGAACCTCCTGCTTATTAGCGTACCTTTAAGCGTATCATTTTTTTTTCTAGAAAACGAACCATGGTATACAAAAGTATATCTGAACTAATATTTTGCCTATATTTAAATATATATACATAGATATACTGTGACGTAAAAAAAATTGAATGAATAGGTTGCCCGTAGCACGACAATCTGTTTAGGTAACAAACCCCCAAACGGCACCTCCAGAATCTCCCTTACACGGCACGTGGACCTCCGTAAGTCGGAATCGCGATAACCAATGGAAAACGGTCTGGAAATCTCACAATATAGACAACGCTATTCACAGAGATAAAAAGAATTCGTACAAGCGACGTGATGACCAAAACGAGATGCTAAGCGTCCAAACGCGAAAGAAAGATATCGTGACTATAATCCATGCGCGAGGAAACGAGAGGCGTTCCTCACGGATTCTTACTCAGTCTCCAGGGTCACCGAGAATCACTAAAAAGATCTTAGGCACTAGTTACAGTACGATAATGGATTTAACTTTCAAAAAAGACACGGAATCTCTTCCTCCGGGCGGAACGGGACTTCTCCTGGGTCGAAACCGGGAGGAACGAATGCGAATATTTTACAGGGGAGAACCCTGGCCTCTACGGCAGAAATGATTTCGTACTTTCTGGCTAGACGGTTACCGTGAGAAACGTTACACACAATACGACACTTCACGCGCACCCGGCCAAGACGACTAACAATTTAATAACGTCCGCGCGAGGGCGATTTCTCTCGGTGCTCGGGGCCAGCGCTAGCCTCGTCACCAAAGTCAGGCCCTACGGGACCAATACCGTTCGCGGAAGGATTCGCCTATCGCGTCACTACGCACTAAATTCGAAGCATGCCTTTGGACCAATATTAATGCGACGATACATACAATAGATCAAGAGACTCGGTCGAGTCTCGCGCCAAGTACAGGCAACCTGCCGTACAGGGCACGGCCCGCCGAGACTCTTTAC
>JARQTJ010000520.1:697026-714294 GCA_030142635.1 Trachelus troglodyta | reverse complement strand
TACTTTTTGTTAGAGGAATTCACAGCACTCCTGTACTTGGCGTAGTTTTTTACACGTAAGTGTTTTTTGGGGGATAAATCTTACCGGATAGATTTCGGTTCGTTATATACTCTTTAACCTCACGAGAAGAACTTAAAGCGATATTCTCTAGACCAGAGCCTGATTGTAATCGATATTATCCGATACTTAGGAGGATGGTCTGTTCTCATAAGATATGTCTCGTAGGCGAACTACTAGAAGTCGGGGCGTGCGTCGCCCCTTTGCATACGCGTCGAGTCCTTCCAGGGACGTCGAAGTGACGGAGGTTCATGACGCCTCGCCGCGGGAGCTCTGCGAATTTCCTACTTCTGCTAGGTTATCGATGTGCCCTTCGCGGGACATCGATACTGACGATACCGGAACGTTACGACCTGGTCCATGACGATCCTTCTTAGCTCCTTGACTCCCTGCTCAATTCCGGAGTCATCTGAGGTGGGGTGAAGGCGCCGGATGTCCATGACGATCCTCCACGCTCCCTGGCATAGAGTGTGGCGGCTTCCTTTCCATGGTTTTGAGGCTGATGTTGGTTCTTCCGTGTTGATTCAGAATCTTCGACGGTATGTTATTGACCGGATACGAGTCGCATGTAATATCGATACAATAATAATTGGTCTACGGATCCTACAAATCTCTAATGGACCCTGGAGTTCTTGGCAGGTACTTTTGTGAGAAGTTCCCCGAGGGACGGTACATCGTCCCGTAATCAGAGACACGACAGTTCTACTATTCAGAATTTTCTGACGCCTAGTATAACGTCACAATACATATATACAGGGTGTCTCACTAAAAAGTGCACACCTCGATTATCTCCGATACTAATGAAGATACGGGGAAAAGTTTCAGACAAAAGTTCCATGGTTTCAAGGGGGTCGATTTTTCATCCATATGATTTTCTTGCAATCCTTTAATTTCGAGATACAGCACCTTACATGTTTTCATTTTTTAAATGGAATATCATTTTCTGTTGGTATAATAAGGATATGTAGAGCATTTTTTTTCTTAACGTTTTATAACCTTGCAGACTAAAGTCCATCCAGCCATTTCCAAGTTATTGAGAAGTGAATTTATCGAAGAATCTTCGGTTGGCAGCGCCGCTAGAGCATTTAGGATTCGCGTGCTTAATTTCGCACCCGAAGATTGTTTAATAAATTGATTTTTGATTTAAAAAAAACATGTAACGTGCTGTATCTCGAAATCAAATGAATATTAAAAATAATTTGGATGAAAAATCAACCCCCCTTGAAAACAGAATTTTTGTCTAAAAATTTGTCCCGTATCTTCAATAGTAACGAAAAATAATCGAGGTGTGCACTTTCGGTGAGACACCCTGTATACATACATGTAGACCGATATACGTAAGTATACCTAAGGTACATAAAGGAAGCCTTATGTAATGCTCTTAGAACATGTAACCACACTGTAATCTCCAATGAGAAGACCCGCCGTGGCTTCACTGTCTGTCTTCGTCTTTGAACTTCTCGTGATCTTCCATGATGGAAACATTACGAAAGAGTATTATTCATTTTGAGGTTCTCAACTTGATTCAATGCGAATGAAACAATGCGATTATTAGGATTATTTTTTCTATAGGCAGTCCTTACGTACACATATAGATATACGTATGCTATTTAACAAATTGGAATTTGAAGCTGTGATCTAAACCCATCGTAAGCTCCTTTTCGCTGGACCGGATATCGCTCCGATTTAACGTTAACTCTTCACGCTATCCTGTTGGTGGAGTCGATGAGGTTTTCCGCAGGATACGTGCCATTGGCAAACTAAAGGGAGAATCGAGAGCGAAGGAAGCCATGCTTGTACAAGCGTCATGAGTAACGGAACCGATATTTGCAGAGACGTTCCAGTCGACATCGACGGTTTGCCGCATTGCCGCACCGAATTCGCAAAAGGGGAGTTAGAACGAGAAAGAAATATAGGTGGGAGAAGGATGCGCTGGAGTAGGAAGGAAAAACAGAGAGATGTTAAAGAGCATAAGAAGAGTAAAAAGGTAGGAGAGAAAAAAGGACCGAAAGGTGTCTTTGTTTGTCTGGCAAGTACAGGAAAGCCAGTCTACGGTAAACTAAGCTCCTCTTCAGGAACCCTCTTGTCTCTATCTCTACTACATTTTACTTCAATTTTTACCTTTTTCTTACCTCTTTATCCGAAAAACCTATTTTTTTTCTATTTTTTTTTTCTTGCTGCCTTCTCTTCTCTCTACGTTCTCTGTGTGTTCCGTCCATAAATATGGTCGATGTGAAATATGCTAGCATCGAGTATACACACGTTGTACGTGTATACGTTCCGCAAGAAAGAGTAATTCTGCAATGGGGTAAATATCGACCTCAGCGAAGCCCCGAGCTTTGCCGGACGCTGATGCTCGTTCACAGTGCAGTTTATATCCCAAAGTCATTTCTAAGCCCGGCCACAATCACAGATCCTCGCGATATACGTAGGTCGGGTATTCGCTGTACCGTCGGGGATAACGCGACGATTTACATATAAAGTCGCCATAAGGGCAATGGGTCGTTTTAAATTCGCATGAGAATTCTGCTTGGAGATGCAAGAACAGGCTAATGTAAGCTGAACGTTAACGAGCACTGGCACGTGACCGAAGAGGGTGTGTACAGGGGTTAATATGTAGGATGTAGGTGGCACCAACCTACCTAACACGTGATTTAAAAGGTCACCAAGAGTCAAGAGTCTGTCGCCTTATAAGCTTGACAAAGGCGAGATCGTTGCCGTGTGAGTAACGCTTGCGCCTCGACGTTGCTTGGCTTCCGCGACGCTCGGTTCGTCGACCGAAACGCCGACACGAAACGCCCATTGCGAAAAGCCAAAAAAAGCTTGCCATCCCTGGTAGTCGTATACAGGGTGCGCTATGCTGGGTGATAAAGAAAAAAAAAAGAAAAAACCGATGACAACAAGCGCGTTGGCTTTTTCGCGCATACCAGAGGCTGGACGGAATTAAATCGCGCTTTCGCATATTTGGATTAACGGAAATTTTCATCCCCTTCTCGGTTTTCCCTTTTTACGAGCTTTTTTCAACTGTCGAATAAAGTTTACCATGAAAAGTATTCTAGCTGGTATATGGGTAACATAGGGATTTGGTTGTATTTTCAAAAAGGGTTGAAATGTTTCCTTCTTTAAAGTTTTAAACCCTTTACTCATTTTGGTACACTGGCTTGTACAGCTTTTACGTAAATTGCCGAACGATAATTACCCTCGACCAATCATGCTTTACGGGGCGCGCAGGGAAAAACGACTCGTTCGGTAAAATAAATTGCCCGGAACGTGACCACAAAATGTGAGAGACGCACTATGTATTTTCCTCCTATCCAATTCTGGTAGAGAAGCCAGAAGAGATGGAGCGATATTAGAGATCGAAAGAGAGGGCGAGAAAGGGAGAAGAGAAAGGGGGATGCTAGCGTCTAGAAAGAGTAAGCAAAGAAATCCCTTGGCAATATTCCGCAAATTAGTAAAACATAATTCGCAGCTCCGGCGATGGTTTATTTTATCGCAATAGCTTGAGTCGAGCTTTGATCCCTCGACAGTACAAGTAATGATAAGAAAAAACAACCCATATTTCTCTTAACTCTCTTGGCACTTATACATTGTATCTATATACACGTTGATCATTATTGCACATTTCAAGTTTATATAAACTCACCATCTCCCCTCCATTCTCATTATTAATTTAATAAGCTACAATTCTCCCATCCCTATCAATTCCCAGAACGATCGTTTTCAATTTTCCACTATTAAAATTATCTTCAAAACCACCCAGCAGGCTTCTCCTTTTTCCACTTAGCTTCACGATAAAATTAAATTAATTATTTGCAAACTTAAAATAATTTACATTCGCGACCTCCCCCCTCCTAATATTATGTTTCAAAAATAGCTAAAAATTATTTGTAAAAATTTCTAAATTTTCAACTGGGCTGTTCATAACTCTCTGAATTTTTATCAATTATTTAATACTACCCTTATCTATCCCTATCAAGTTCGACAAAGGCGGTCACAGGAGCCAGTTTACATGGCACGTGCATGGTGGTTCCGTGCCAAACTTCCTGGATAAATGAGGCAGAAGGAATCCAACCACCCAGAGGACCTGTTCGCCTGTTAGACGGTTCTCCACGATTGGGCAGTGGCCTGGTTTCTATGGTCGGCTAGTTACAGGACATATTAAGGAGGTACCTTCTCTATCGGTATGATATACGTACATGTATACTGGAATTTATGTACAGATTAGATATCGATATTGTCAGACACATGATATACCAGTCTGGTGATAATTATAGTATATCGATATGGACGTCCCGAGCTTACCTGACCAATTCCATTGGATCCCTTACATTCCGTTGTAAGCTCAAACGGACATCGAGTAACGTCCGAAATTCCCATGATTCCAATGATACAAATTTCAAACATAAATAGTACAGCTTACTGAGATTCCTGTTTCCGTCCGACAACATAAACATAAATGCATTTACAGTGTGACTTATCGTTTCCCACATCCTTTGCCTGAACCACCTCGTAGTCTCTCTGAGAATTTATTTTGATTAATCCAAACGGGGAAGTGATTGATTTGTACCTAAGTAAATGCCGCTACGGTATGTTGCCGATTGGATGATTTCGAGATAGTCGTAACAGAGATTCAATTTATCATAGCTCGTGGGCTGTTTCTGATAGAGGTATAATAATAAAATACGAAATTACAGTCCAGCGATTACATAAATTATGGATTATTCAGGTTGATTGGAAGCTTTCAATATATCAGGATCAATTACTTGTTTACACGATTTATTATCCGCAAATTTGAACCAGGTTAATTTTTCATTCTACACTACGAATGCTGGCTGGTAAAGAATCAGCAATCAGACGTCTTAGATTACGGAGGAAATTTTTCAAAGATATTATTTCAGATGTCGAAATTGAGAAAAGGCAGCGATGTCATTTTTTTCAGGGGAAATTTTCACAAAGGATTTCGCTTCATTACCATGAGTGTAATTTCGATGATAATTCGTCATCGTGGAGCCATAGGTGATATAAATGCGTGTTGTCAG
Source organism: Trachelus troglodyta (assembly GCA_030142635.1). Classification (NCBI taxonomy): domain Eukaryota; kingdom Metazoa; phylum Arthropoda; class Insecta; order Hymenoptera; family Cephidae; genus Trachelus; species Trachelus troglodyta. Next base: position 709,195 of record JARQTJ010000520.1, on the reverse strand, counting down.
GTCGACCACGTAACATATAGTGAGCTTGTGTAAGCACGGTATCCCTGCGTCCTTCATTGTCCACTGGGAATTTTGCGTGAGAAAAAAAGCCACCCCTAACTCTGTATGCCCTCAGTGATTAATTCATTTTGATCCGGTCACTCGTCCCTGGAAAAAGCTCCACGTCGAAGTTCGCGCTGGTATAGAGGTAACCAAAGAGAGAGAGACAGAGAGAGAGAGAGAAAGAGAGAGAGAGAGGGGGGAGAGAGGGGGGAGGGAGAAAGTAAGTACCACGTGTGCCAATGTTCCTGTAGCGAATATATTGCAGATGTGGGAATAGAGGCAGGGTTAATCATAGAAATTCTCATGATGGAAAAAGCAATGCATCCCTTAGTTTGCTCTTTTGGAATTGCAAAGGGAGTACCGACCTTTTTGATGCACTTCAGAGAAGGATCTCTGAGCTCCCTTGTGTCATTAAAAAAGCCGATCGTCTTTTTGTCCATGAGGAATCCAAATATCAAATCCAAGTGCTTTAATATGGTTAGAATAAGATTTTACGAGATTTCTTTCAAATTCTTTCAGTAGGCATTATTATGCTTTCTAATAAAAAAAAGGCTTATTTTATAATAAAACAAACTTTTGGATACCTCTGGAAATAAGAAACCGAATATCAAGGAATAAAATCAGTGAAAATTTCGTTCAGCATGCTTTAGAAAAAGGTACGTGTAAATAGTTCAAGGAATTTTGCGCACGCACCCATCGCTTTTAATTTGATACGACTGAGTAATAAATTGAGCAGAGGAAACACCCTTGAGAAGGGGGTACTAATCGATATAATCAATATGGTAATGACGAAAATTAATTAGTTTGACTAAAAAAAATTGAAATAAGGATGAGTACGTATTATTTTAACGTTTTCGGATTTAATAAGGATTTTAAATGTATTTCGAAATATAGGTGGGAAACCGATGTCAAGTTTAAAGTAGCTATAGTTTCGTATTTAATAGGGTTCTGCGGTATCCGCATGACTGGACAGTTAGAGCAACTCGGCGCGATTCAATCAGGACCCTCTCCGACAAGCTCGCCTCCAACCCTTATACCACCTTGGAGCACCCTTACACCCTTAGAGGTTTCTCAGTGCCACGGGGAACTCCCTTAAAGCCGGCTTAAGAAAATTGGACGGACAGAGACACGAAGCTACATGGTAGGTTGGATCATGTAACACTGGGATCCGAAGTAAGATTCGCCAAGACACGAGTGTTACTCGCTATTAGTGCATAGGTATAGTCTGGTACTACAAGTTTGTATCAGAAGTTAATTAAAGCTTCTACTAATTGAGAAGCGTTGATAACTTGTGAAAGGATCATCTTCGGATTGCTACTATAATCCGATTAACTATTAAATGAGCCCGGATAATCCCTTTCAAAAACATAATTTTTACAATTTCGAAAAAGTCTTTGTTTCCACTTCTAATGGATACTTAGGGAACTTTGTGAATGATGAATTTTAGATGCAAGCTGACAATAATACGAATTTTAAAATTAGACACTCGCATGTCTAGGGATATTTTTGAATGTATTTCCCTAGGGGTCCGATCACTAGGTGGGGGAAAGTATCTGTATATTCCGTTTTGTTTGCATTAAAAGGTATTTTTGTTGATACAAGTAGTTACCATATCGGAATCCTTAGGAGATATAATTTCTATATATAGTATTACCTTATATGGGTTATTCGTTTGACGTATGTCTTATTTTAAAAAGGAAATGTTTTTTTTTTTCAGTAAAGTTAGACGAAGCTGCTCGATATTTCTTCAAGTCCGACAAACTTTTCTTCCACGTCGTTTCGCGAGAAAATACTCAACTTAATTCCAGCACGAAAAAGCTCCCAAGTGACTTCGAATGTACGAGTATCAATTAGAAGGTGAAGCTTCGGTCTGCCGTGAAGTTTAAATTGCTGACTCGCGAAGGAAGGCTTCTTTATATCGGGAACAATTAAGACGGGAATATTATGGAAAAGAACTGAAGCCAAAAGCTAGAGTGAGAGAAAAAGAAGACAAAAAAGACAAAGAGACTTGACAGAGATTGAAAGCATTCTTGCATAACGATGTTACGACTCGATTTATAAATCAAAGACATTAGAAAGTGAATTAAATAACGTGACAGTGTTCGTCTAAAGAAGGAAAATGTCTGAGTTCAACTTTTAAGCTATGAAAAAAAATGAGAGTTCAGCATCTTTTAATTCAGATAAAAAGATATTGATTTATTAAGGAGAAATTTTGACTGCTTTCATGATACGGAAACGCGTATGTGAGAGCGTCGCGACGCTCACGTGCAATGTATTTTTATGAAATATAAAGATTAGATCCTAGTGAGACAGGTGAATATATCGTAGAGGAACCAGAAACCCCAAACGACGGTGAACATGGTACGGGTTATCTTGTGGAATATTATAAATTTGTAAAGAAATATTACAACGTTATTTCATCCCCAGCTAAATTCACACCAGTGACGTTTACAACTTGAACTGCCGGAAAAATCGGATGCCATCTACGTACGTAGATACGGGCGACAAATCTTCCTTTCTTTGCCGCAATCATCCCTTTCTGTTCCTCCCTCGTTCTTAGGTATGGCTCACTCCTTTTCTCTCTTTTGCTTTTTTTTAATTCCGCTCTTTCATGCTCGTACCACTAGGACACGCTACCTCGTGACTCGAGACGAAGCGCGAAGAGAATGTTAAATGACTCAAAATGCGCTGAAAGTCCCAATGAAATTACTTTTATTCTCAAGAGAAACGTGAACATTTGAGACGTTGCGCTCGAGAGAGAATCCGCCGGCATATGTGAAAGTAAGAAAGAAGAAGCGAAGGGAGAGAAAATAAAAGAAAAATAAAAGAGAGATTTAGACCTTCGCCTGGTGTCGTCCCAGTTCGAACGACGGTGAAAGAATAAAATAAGTAGGTATTCGACTTGCGTTCCTAACCTCTTATCCCTCTGGTAGCAAGAAAACAGACTTTCCGAAAAACAAAAAAGAAAAAAACCAATCTTTACACGCTGGTATCGCTCCAGGCTCTTCAGTCTTCAGAAACTTTTCACCTAGCTGATGTCATCCGTCACTGCAATTCATTACTGCAGCCCTTGCACATCCCTACCACTTTACTTCTATCCATTTTAAGTTTACTTCACGATCAAGGTCAAATACACAATTCCAACATTGCAATTTCGTACATTTATATGCAAATTTATTCACAGCTAATCTACCAGCCGAAGATGGTTGTATCATGGGAATTAAATGGATGCGCTAACTTCAAGTGATGCACCAGTCCTGAATAAACCTATGCATACATCAATATGGTCGGTACCAACTGAGCGAAATGAAAGTAGCTGCAAGTGAATGGAATTAAAAAAAGAAGCTTTGCTTGAAAGACACTTTTTTCTTATTCCTTCTTCTTGCACCTTTTTGTCAAGACCAAAAGCAAAAGAAAGTATTCTCTTCTCACTCCTAGCAGACTCAGAAGAAAGCAGCCACTGCTAGGAACCAATATAAATGCAAAAGGGGTTCTCCTGGTGCCTCCTGGCTCGTGCCATTTTCCTGGATTAAAAGGAACCCTGGATGGACTAGCTGGATGGCCTGATTGATATTCCACTCAGGACATCCGAAAACCGGCGGATGTGAAGATCGTGTCGTTGGATTAGAATAAGAGATGCTATCGGTGTTCGGGTATACGGCTACAAATTTTAGCCATTGATCAAACGTCGGCCAGATTAAACTTTTCTTATCGCGGTTGAACGATCCACACGTCAAAATTTCCATCTCTCCCAATAAAAGATAAAACTCGATACTGTACTCGTTTCGTAAATTATCTTAATTACTAACATAATTAACGAACGAAAGTATTCATTATGTATTTGCTGCAGTTAAATAATTACGTAAAATTCTAGCGCGTAAATTACTGGATTTTTATATTAACCGAATCGCATTAACGCGGATTGAAGAGTGCTCATTTTATTATTATTTATGGAGAACGAAGGGATTCGTATCCACGCGAATCCACTGCCGAGGATAATAGGAGTAACGGGTAATGCAACGATCGTGGCGTTGAATTAGAATGAGGGATGCTCGTAACCGTGTGGAACCACAAATTCCATCCATTAGAACGAAACATTCAGTACCACCCGTGCGAGACTACTCATCGATCCGTTAAATATCCCTGGGAACTAAAAGATATCGAAATTACTTTTACAGACTGAGATTATCCTTTTCTATAACAAATTACCATCCTGCCAATTAATACTAAGAGGATTTGTACTTGAAATGGACAATAGACATGAATGGAGTCACGTGTCAGTACAGTCCGTCGTAAAAATCGAAATTGAGTTTTCTCTCTAAAAAAAGGATAACGACTATACTATATGCATGGTAACTCGTACACAGGATACTGGCGAGAGGTACTGTATGGGTTATGGCGTCGCGTCTGTTGTAAATTGCAAATAGGCGTTTTATGCCGCGCATTCATGAAATTGCGACAAACTTCGAATGGGCGTAGCCAATTGGTATCATTTCCGTCGTTTTCATGATGCAATCAGGAATTTAGTAGAAAGCAATATTTACAAGGTTATTGGGTAAGGATGTATCGCAGGTTGTAAATAAAAATAAAACTATCAATGTATATTATAATAGCCGATAATTGCCCAATACCATTAAACATAATAAGGGCAGTTTTGTAATCTAGGTGACGTCTGACCTCTTATCCGACTCCGAGGAATACCATAGGTGAGAGCAGCTCTCCATGGAATACCAATTAGGCAGAACAGGGGATGGCATCCTCTTGTTAAGCACGGTGTGTCTCGTAGGGTTGGCAACTGGCAGTTTAGCCCTATAGGGTGTCCCCGCAATAAAAAGTAAAGAGATCCGCGACGACGAGGCATCCTTACGATTAGGGATCGGGAGCAGACCCACCCCTACTGCAATGGGTCCTCTCGCACATTTCGAATATAAAAAGACAATTGTCGACTAGGGCGATAAGTTAGAAACGGTTGGACGATAAAACCAGGACGGGTGGGTTGTTTGCCACTTTTTTCGTTTCCCTCCTTCCATCTCTTAGCCATTCCACTTCCTACCCCGTGAATCCCTTGCGCGGAACCATAACGTCAAGGTCCCATAAAACGGTCTCGTAAAGCCTTACCCTTCGTCAAACCATGACTACTTTTCGTTCTGTGTCATCCTAAGACACAGGGGGTGGTCTTCGCTATAGGATTCAGAATGGGAGAGGAGGTAAATTGGATATCGATGTATCTGTGGATTCTATGGATACTCAAAGTAGACTATATACATATGCCATTACAGGCACAGGGGCTCGTCGGGTTATCAAAATTGAAAGGGGGTTGAAATTAAAAAAATTAAATTGCATTATTTTTAGGCAATAAAATTCTACGTGATTTTATGACGTACCCTAGCATGTCCCATGATCTTTTTAGTACGTTGATCCAGGTTAAGGAAATAAGGGTAAATATATTCAACGACAGTGCAAATATCGGATTCGTGCTCGCCAGAAGGGAATCGAAGAGAATGACATCCCGCGTGTAAAATACCATTTGGCTTTACGGTCCGTGACGCATGCGCATTAGCACGTCTGCGTCCAACGTGTATTTGATTTAGGATTTGCCATGATGTTCCTGCTGGATAGTAAAGGACATGTGGACATGATGAATGTACAATAGAGTCTGGTAACTGGAAGGCAAAGTTAGTTCCCTATGAGAACCGAGGTTTATGTAAGGTGAATATCAATATTGTCAGGCGTGTTCATGAAAAATAAAGCCAGCAGGAATTCGTAGCTACTAAGGGATAAGGTCTGTTCGCACGCGACGATAATGCCTTTCGGATAACCATCCAACTGAATTTTATTATTAATAACGTTTATTCGATTTCCATAACGATTAGTCAATAACTTCCGTTACGTAAGAAGCATCGACATAAATATTTACGTTGACGATCGAATCGACGTTAAACTACTACGAGAGTTTCCCACGGGGGTTGCTTTTTGGTTACCTTTCGTGTCCCTTCCACGAGGACTTCGCTTAAGCTGAATTAATTATCATGTAAACATCGGTGCAGCGTTGCGACTACGAATGACGATGAATCTTGGGAATAATATTCCCTCTATAATTTTCACCAATACCGCAGTACCTATTCCGTCGTAGACAGGGCAGTGGCAGCGGTTTAAATTGTTACAAATTATACGAATAAAAGTAATAGCTCATATCGGTCCTTTTTACGTTTTTTTATTTTTTATCTCTCTTTACCCTTAAATTCAATCCTTACTATCCTGAAAGAAACACAGCTACTCGATGAACTTGTCAGATCCTTTGTTCCTTCTTTGATATCTTTTCTTTTCTGAATTTACATGGGATGGATATTCATTCTTTCTTCCCGTAAAGAGTCACGAAGTCAGCTTTGATATAATTTTAAAAAATAATAAAAATATATCACCTGGTTCTTCAGACTAATTGAACTTGAGGTATACCGACCAGTGGCTTTGGCACTAGCAGTTAAAAACTTCCGTGAGGCGGTATGATAATTCGTAAAAGGACAAGGAAACAGTGTAAAAGCTGGCTTTATCTTATCATTCTTATGTATCGCTCTTATCGTTCCATGTCGACTGCACGTCTATATATATATATACATATACATTTATAATAACAGTGGTATACACTATAGTCCGTAATGTCAGTTGGGGACTCGGTTAACTTTCGCGTTTATCTCTAATGTCGGTAATTTTCCTTAACTCTTCTCTCGGCAGGAACTCTCCTCCAGGATAACATCGTGTCAGATGCAGGCAGAATTTTCGGGGTAAAATTGAATTGAAAATTTATGTCAAAACGCCAATCCGAGTGTTGTCAGTCAGTGGGACTTATCTTGCCTGAGGGGCTTTCAATTTACCTGGAAAGCTTGCAAGAACATAAGAGTGGGATCTCTGGTGGCTGTTAGTAGGGGAAGATGAGATAGATGCGAATGGGGAGAGAAGGAGAAAGTAGTTGGTAGAATGAAATCGAAAGAGATAGAAAGAGAATTTAAGTATATAAAGAGACGAGTTTTCACGGTGACGCCTGGAAAAGAATAGAAGTAAAGGACTACGCTGTTGTATATCCGTATATATGGGATCTTGTAAATTGTCCAATGGGACTAGGAACGAGAGTTATGGAGTTTTACGGTGACACAAAACATTTTCGTGTGAGATTGGAAGTGGAAACTTTGAGAATTCTAAGGACTCTGCGAAGTTCAAGTACCAGGGATAGATAGGTTCGATGCTTGTTGGTGATATAAAAAAAAAGATTACAATTTCAAATGCAATTTTCAGCATCGAGCGACACCATAAAAATCGGTGACTACTTCCTGTCCAGTGTTTCGCATTACCAGGATTAAATTGCCCGAAAGACATTGACGCTCTTGCGCGTTCGATAAGTTCACGGTACCTTGAAGACAGCGTCTAAGTTATACCCTTGCGCAAGGTATCTATACATAGGGGACAAATACTAGTTTGCCAACAGCTTCACGATCTCTTAAGATAATGAAACTATTTCCGGGTTTCAATTAAATTAAAACAATTAATAGAACGACTTTCTGCCAACACATGGAGGATGCGAAGAAATTCTATTTTGTTATTCGGACTTCTGTGTCTCCCAACTTTCGCCGTTTGGGTTCATATCGGTACCCTGCCAAAGAGATTATCTGCTGTCTGTGTTGGACAATGTTTGAAAAATATATTTTTTTTCGAAATTTTTCAACTTTTCAGATCAAGGGATATTTGATCTTGTACCAATCTCCTATGATCTACTTATAGCACAGATTTATAACTATAGTTATGTGTGGGTTTGTAAGCTTTTACGATTTTATTTTCCATCAAATATTCTCGCGTTTCTCTTTTTATTCCGAATCGCAAAAATATGCGAGTTCGAACCTTCAGATCGATCTGGAAAAGTTTCAGCAGACTTTCAGCACCTGTCGTCGCAGAGTCCAAGCTGTTTTGCTATCTTTGCTGTGAAAATAAGAATTTCTGTTTTTGTATATATATTGATGGATTTGTATATTTTTTGTATGCTTCTATGTACAAGATAGTGAACAATCGCAGGAAATCAAGGGGCACGGATTTGACGAGAATATAAAAAAGAGGATATGAAAAAATCAGTGAATACCATCAAAATCGGCTTTCCGCCATCGACTTCTCGCCATAGCTTTTTTTCGTATTGGAACCGCTTTTGCATATAAATTCAATAGTAAAATGACACAGCGTTGGAAATATTCGTTTGGGAAAATATATTCGTGAAATAGGACCGGCAGGACAGGAGAAGTAGCGCCACAAATCTCGAAAATCGTCGTCATTTTCGTTCCGCTCCGATTGGTCGCTTGGCGAACTCGACTATCGGCTAACCGTGCATCTTTCCACGATGCCATTTCGTTTATTCAAACCGGAAATTAACGTGACTACCGAAAATCGTCCAAATTTTGATATTTAAGAAAATTACAAAAAAATTACAAAAAGAAATTAAAATAACGTATCGCAAAGCAAATGTAATATTTTTATGTAAATTAATTCAATGTCATATCTCGCTCGTTATCACTAATATTTTGTGAATCAATCAAATGACTTCAACCAATTTTTCATATTATGTCTGCGACAAAAGATAAGCTATTTCCGATGACTATCACCCCGTAACATGAAATAGGTGGCGTGCAGACTTAATGGACTTATTGATATTTTAACAGTGCTAGGTTGCTTCCACCGTATGTGAAATGTCATCAGTATCATATAAAAGATATACCCATATTTAATGATTCATGATGAAAAAAATATGTAACATCCATTGCATAACACAATTACTATAAATACATAAGTAACAGCTTTAAGGCAAATTGTGACATAATTTTAATTGAAAAGGTAATGGTCATAATTTATGCGTTTTAATAGTACGCCAAGTAGTATTCGATAAGGAATCACCTAAAGTTTTATTAATTATTAAATGAAAAATAAATCATAATTTGTTCATTATTATCCGAGATTTGCAATAAGTAAATTGCGATATATATCAAGAAAGGAATGCTTTATTGAATGTAACTCAAGAATACAGATGGTGGGAGGGGGAGGGGGAGTTATTTTAATAATGTAATATTTTGTGTAGGGAGGAGACAAAAGTTCTTATGTTGGTAGTGGCCCGATTGATGATATATATTAATAAATGTATACATTAACACTTATAAAACAGGAACTACTGTTAGTAACGGTTAAAAGTGCTGGAAATCGTCAAATTTGTCGATGCGCAGTATTACTGCGCAGGGGGAACTTTTGGGAGCGCTTAGCCTTAGAGTGGTTATTCACCCACGAACCGATAGCTTATACCGGTCTCTTGGACGATCTTGTCTTATCCATTTGAATCCTTTTTTTCTATATTTATTTCTTACTTTGCTACTTTTATTTTGTTTTCTTTTTTTCTTTCTTATGTTATTCTTTATTTCTTTAATTCAGTATCTTTAATTCTATGAGTTGTTGATACAATAAATTCTGCTATCGACTACTGAATTGAGATATGCGACAATATAACAGAGTATTATATTTGCGATATATCAGCATTTTAGGAGAATAACAGTTCAGGGAATTTCATTTCAATGCTGTGGTACATTTGGGTTTCTGACAAATACTGGTAGCCAGCCGAGTAGGATTTACCTTTATATATATAGTACATTTATAAGTTTTTGTTGCTCAATGGGATATATTAAAGAATTTCTAAGCACTCAAATCTATACTGTTAGAGATTTAAAATGTAAATACAATATGATGTCGCTAACCATAAAAATGTATTGCGTTGTTGAAAATATTTAAAGGCATATAAATTAAATTTAAAAATTCATTTTTTTAAGGAATACATAAAAATATATACAAATTTTAAAAGAAAACATAATCTTGAGTGCAGATAAGCGTCATTAAGGGTGTCCAAATTGTTGACGCCGTGTGGTAATGGTAACAGAAAAGAATGTGCAGGATTATTTACGTATCTCAGGCTGTACGAGCCACAGAGAGGGGGATGTACTATGGTGTGAGCAAAACGCCAAAGCATCGCTCTTTGCCTGCTTTTCGCAGAGAATTAGTCTATACCTTAATGCGACCAATTTCGATTAATAAAAAAGCACAGATCGACCAGTTAAAAGAAAGAGGAAACGAAGACGAAAAAAAAATGGGAAAACCCCTTTAAGACGTTACTCTCTTAGGAATCTAGGATACAGAGTGAATTTATGGACGGTAGCCAACCGAATGCGCAAAACATGGACGTTGCAGCTTAGATTTATAGTTCCCATTCCGTTCGAATGTTCCAACGTTCTCTCGCTACCCCGAATACTATTGTACAGACTGGCTCGAGGGGTCGCGACCATCCCTACCGTTTCTCAACCATCCAAGGAAGTATGTAACTTAATAGGATCCCACTCCCCAGGATATTTAGAACATTCTCTGTGCTATTTTGCTAAATATGCACTTAAATGCATTCACTGCAGCATCAAGCCCTATACTGCACTATACAATAGAAAGTAGATAAACATATTTTATTTTATTAAAATAAAAGGTGAAAGCAATATTTATGATTGCCAAGCAGATTTTTAAATGCAATATATGTAACCTGGTATGGAGTAAGGGTGAGGCTGCAATTTTTTGCTACTTTATTCTCGCGGATTATTTAATAGTTAAGTCCAGGGGGTCCCATAAAGCTTTCCTTTGATAATACCAACTCCCATGGCGGTGGTAAGAGAGAGCATAAATCCACGTGTGGGAATGACTCGTATAGGGGTGGTATGTAAAGGTACAGTAAAACGAGACGCTTTTACTTGCTTAGTAATTGATATGTACATGATATCTGTAAAACGTAGGATTATAAGATCATTATTAGAGAGAAAGGATCTCTAACCCCTTCAAACACTGGAATACGTTTCCCGGCCTAAGGGTTGGCTTCAAGAGGGTACTCACATATTGCATTGGTTTTGAAGCTTGTTCTATAAGCAATGCCTAGAGGGTGGTTGGATGGCAGGTAGCTACTGTCGTTACTCAAATGCCGTGTAGACAAGTGAAAGGGGTTGAAATTTAATACCTAGCATATCGTCGTCCCAGATCTATTTACCTCTCACTCTCCCCGGCCTCTCCTATCTCTGTGGCCATATCTCCTTCATCCCTTTGGCACACCCCCGCAAACAGGCTCTCTGGGTTAATCGGCTGTACCCTCGGCTAACACAAATCCAAAATCTTAAATAGATGCATTGGTTGTTTCCAAGGGATTTCACCCACCCTCGACGATTCTATAAATCACTGGTGCGGGGGTGGAAACTTTACTGTACTTTCTATAAAAATTTTCTTAAGAATGAATACACAAGCACATAATTCTCCTGGGGAATTTTTTCTTCTTCTAAATAATATAACCAGATTGAAATAGAAGAAAAAAACCCTTAGGATTTATTGATTCAGCATGGGAGGCAGCACTGCTAGAAACGAAACGTTGACAGTCTGGCAGATCTGGAACAAACCCCCATCTCCAGGCTTGCCAATCCCCAAAAAGCGTCGGTACCACCCTTCAGCTATACCCGTAACCCGTATATGCAGTTGGCACGTATCCAACTGGCAGCCAACATGGCCGCTTAATGTGCCTGGCGATATCGAGGTGAACTTCCCTAGTCAGGAGAATACTTCTCTAGCCAATCCTACGGTTTCAAGTCTAGGAGACAATTCAATCTTCGTCTTCATCTTGTGGTTTTACAATCGATGGGCCAGAAGACACGGTGGCGTTTGTCTAATGGCCCACGAGAATAACGACGCTTGGAAAATTGGCTTCGAGTTTTCAAGAGTTTCACGGCCGGTCTACGACCGCGTGGAAATCCCATTAACTTCTTTCCACCTCGAAACACTTCAGGATGAGATAGAATCCCGAAGAGTCGAGGCGAGTTCAATTTATGAGATAAATGATACTATGTTGCGTGTAAACACTTGTCAGGTCAAGCGGATGTTATTCTAGATTTTTTTTAGTTTAAATACGTCCATGTATTATAAGCACATATATATATATATATATATATATATATATATATATATATATACGAGGGTGGATTGATAAGTTTCCGGCCTGACTAAGAAAAACAAGGTTATTTAAAATTTTTTTTTTTTA